>CAKNXH010001262.1:0-34219 GCA_932178445.1 Andricus quercusramuli | reverse complement strand
TATATATATATATATATATTGAACTAATTCATTCATAGTTTTTCATTTGTATTATACATGCTTGACGAAGATACCGAAAATGTTGTTTGTTCTTACGTATTTCTAACGGCTTAGGAGATCCCAATAAAAAATTACAATATTAATTTTTCTGACAAAAAATTTTCAAAGTTATACTCGCTTAGAAACACAGACTCTAAATTTCTAACTTAAAAATAAGTAATTAAATAATTACAAATTGTTCATTCATTAATTTTAATCCTTCGCATCTGTTAACGCAGTCAAATTTCTGAGTCCAAAAAGTTTCGTCTTGAGAAAATTTTACGTCGAATTGAAATCACTATGCTAAGACCATGCTAAGTTATGTCTCGTCTCAGTTTTGAGACGCAGCCAGACAACGATGACTTGGAGACGAACTCAAGACATCGCCAAAACGAACTCAAGTCGAAGCATTTTTACTCGGGAAGCCCTGATTTTTTTCTGACGATTCTTGACTTTTTTTAGTAGAATTATTTTGGTAAGTTTCACCTAAAAGTCGTATTTTGGAAGAAAAAAACATTAGATTTAAATCCAATGATTTTTGTTTAAATAAAAATAAAATTCACAAGTATATTTAATTTAAAAAAAAGGATATTTTGAATAATATTCACAACTTTTTAATCATTTTAGATTATGTTGGTGTTTGAAACTAAAAAACGGTATTTCTGGTAAAAAATCATTATATTACAAAAAATATTAACAAATTGTGTAGGTTAACCTAGCGGTTTTCACCAGGAATATCGATACAGATTTAAAAAAAGTTTTACAATTTCGCAACAATTTTCGTTTATGTTGGCATATTTCGCTAAAAATCGGTTATTTTAGCCAAAAATCATTACATTTTAAAGCAAATTTACAATTCTGAACTATTTTTTATTATGTCATTCAGACATTATCAATTTTTATACAATTTTCAGTGTTCTTAGCGTTTCATGCCAAAAATCGAGACTTTTAATAATAAATCATTGGATTTTAAAGAAAATAAAAAAGGTTTGAACAATTTGAGTTTATATTCGTATTCTTCATGGGAAATGGGTATATAAGCAGATACATGAGTTTCAATAAATATTCAGAATTGTGGAATAATTTTAGGTTATTTTAACATTTTTCACCAGAAAACGGTTATTTTAAACCAACAAAAAATCATTGTAGGAGGTTTAAAAGAAGATTTACCACCATATGCAATTTTTTCTCATGTTATTTGAGTGTTGGATGTTTAGTATTTACAATATTTGAACAACAATAGGCTATGTTAGTATTTTGTTCAGAAATTAGTATTCTTGAATACAAAGGCAATGATTTGATTGTCTAATCAGTATTGTACAAAAATGTTATGTATATCAATTGTGCAGTTAAGATGTTAATTTGTATCTTCTATCATTGTAGATAATATATACTATGAAATGCAAAAATTTTG
Source organism: Andricus quercusramuli (assembly GCA_932178445.1). Taxonomy (NCBI): domain Eukaryota; kingdom Metazoa; phylum Arthropoda; class Insecta; order Hymenoptera; family Cynipidae; genus Andricus; species Andricus quercusramuli. The sequence goes on along the minus strand of CAKNXH010001262.1, from coordinate 32,766 downwards.
TAATGATATTAATTTAATTTTTTAATTTTCTAGTACAAATGAAAAAGGAAAGGTTTAATTTCGAAAGCATTTAGATACTGAAAAATTAATTTACGCAGAAAGGATATTATTTTATTTACAAACTCACACTACTTTGGGAAAAGAAAAATCGAATAAAGTGTGATATATTATACTGAATGCCAAGCGCACCCTCCGAATTCGGCGTCTTTCTTTATATCTATCGAAATTCGGTAGCTACTCTGCATCCAGCGTTTCTAAATGATTAATAGCTATTAGAACGTTCCATGTTGGAATAATCCGTTCCGATCCTCTCCCGGTTGTCATCGATAGATTATCCTATATATTCACCTAATCCTTCGCACCATTTCGCCAGATATCCGTGAAAATTGGTGTCCCACTAAATCGTTAATGTCATTATCATCCATTTCCTTGTTCCACTTAGTCCGCCTTGCAGCCGCCACTCTGCTAGCAAAAAATACGTGTCAAGTTGTAATCTTTGGAATTCCCAGAGCAAATTAAAAAGCTTTTTCTTGCGAAGATAAAAGCTGTATTGTGCGGCTTACGTCTGATAAAAGTTTCCCAAAACTTAGTTCTTACTGTTTTCTTTTTATTTCTGATCTCATGCCTTTTGTGTGAAAATTCTAAAGAAAATTTTAAGAAAGACTTCAAATGGAATACATGCGAAAATGTACGAAATAGAATTGAAAGAGCGGCGTGATTAAGTTGAGATGTTCCCGAATTAAATGATAATGTTTTCGAATTAAAAAATACACAGAAAAAAACTGTGTACAATTTTCAGATTCAATGAAATTCTAAGTTTAGGTATAAAATGCGAGAGCAATTATCGTTTTATTACAATGCTACTTGGCAATTATTTCAACAATTTTTAGAAGCAAATTAAAAATTTAACTTTTTTCAAAGAATAAGCTCAATAAAACTCTTCAATACGATGTTTCGGAAATTTACAAAAATTATTATTGATTTTAACATTTTTCATAAACCAATTCAGAGTTTGGCTATTTTTCAACGAATAGGCTCACTTTTGTACGGAATCAGCTAAGAATGTCTATCCGATGTTTTTTAGCTACGATATTTTCCAAATTGACAGCAAATTCTTGACTGCTTTAACAATATTCATAAAAAAATTCAGTGTTTGGCTAGATTTCAACGAATGCACTCAATTTTTGTAAACGGAATCGACTAATAAGGTCCTTCTGATGACTCTCTGCTATGATACTTTACAAATTTGAAAAAATTCATATTTAGTAAAACTATTTTTATAAACAACAAAAGTATCATAGCAACATGTCTTCTTATTCGATTCCTTGAACAAAAATTAAGCCTATTCGTTAAAAATTAAACTAACTAAATTGTTTAAATAATTGCCAATAATATAATAAAGATTTTTTTTAATTGTTGTAACCCACTGGAAAGTATTCGTAGATATTTAGTTTTAATACAGATAAAAAAACTTGTTTGCTCAATCGGAAAATCTAAAAAAAATGGTACTTCTGTAAAGTTAAAAAATGATAATTTTGTTGTTAAATAAAATATTAAACAAATTTTTCATAAAAAATAAAAACAGAAGAATGTTTTCAAATTAAAAAAATCTTTCATTTAAGAAAAAAATGTCCAAATCGAATAAATAGTGTAGGCTGAAAGTTTATTTCTCCACAGAAAGTTTTTTTTTTGTTTTACTGTGTGGCGTGAAATTGAATCGATGCAATCACCAATGGACTTTTTTCATGTTCTTGAAAAAAATTTGAAAAAAAACGCAACATAGAAAAAAACGTCACGGAACTTCTTTTTAGAACTTTTCGAAAGGAACAACTTTTCTCTTTTGACTTTTTCGTATCTCGTCTTAATTTAGTAAACAAAACAAATTTTCATTTTTCATAATAAGAAATGAAATTTTCTTTTCTCCAAGAAGTCAGAACAAAATCTACAGTTCTGGGATACATTCACCATACTCGAATTCCTTTGAATATGATAGATTTGTGATATTTTCTTCAAACTGGATTTGATTAAGATGAATTCATCTACATTCATCAAAGATGAATTAAATTCATTTTGAAGTCACCTTAAATTCAGTTTCCATTTATTTTTCATTCACTCTGCATTTTATTTAAAGTTACTTAAATTCACTTTGAATTCACTTCAGTTCACTTAAAGTCTCACTTGAAAGAATGTGAATTAACTTTGAAATTACTTCCATGCACGGACTTAAATTTGGTTAAATTAATATGAAAGTTCTCATTTGTAAATTTTTTAATTTAGATCAATTCAATTTTATTTCAATATGTATTTGAAATTGACTGCAACTCACTTTCATTCATGTTAACTCACTTTGAATTTACTCACATGCACTTAAAAGCACATGAATTCTTGAATTAAATTAAATTCAATCAAATTGACTCATAATTCACTTTAAACTGATTTAAATTGACTTAGCCTTTCGACCACATACCTTTTGGAAGTTTCATGCACTGTACACTGGATTGAATTGACCCATCGATCGCTTTTTAAAATGACTGTCAATTTAAAACTATCAAACTGATTTTAGAAAAAAAATTGTGGCTCAAAATATTGCTAAATATGTTCCGATAAAAATATTGTTAAAAAATAAATATTGAATTACACACAAAAAAATGGTTAACAAATCAGTTATCTATGTAAAAGTCTTAAATGTTTACATTACTAATATTCATTATTCGCATCATGATATCCATACTAAGTCATGCTTTAAAGTGGCGAAGCTCAAAATAATATTCTTGCACGGAAAAAATTAGTTGTTGAAATTTTGAATGATTGAGTCAATCACTCTAGGATGGGGCTAAACGTATGTCATAAATTGGAAGAATTGTCTTAGAAACTTTGATTGATAAATGTTTAAAAAGTAGAAAGAGTTGTCGAAAGTACAAAATAATTTCAATGAAAATGTGAAGACCAGAGGAATAGAGTTCTTGAACTGATACACTAATGCTTCGAAGCCAGTCAATGAAACTTTCGATGACTCCTAACGAGTTTTTAGAAAACAGTGTAGCCAAGTTAAAAAAATATATATTTCGCGGTTATTTTATTTTCGCCTACCCCGGAAGGGAAATGGCTCAATGTTATACATATTTACTATATTGTTGTTCACATAGACTCACGCATGAGTTATATTTATTTTCACAGATACACACGAACCTATCAAGAATCGAAACAAATTTTTCGGCGGGATTCGAACTAGCTAACACCTATGTCTATGACGCATCGAAGGCAACTTATCCCTAACAACTAGGCCCCACGGCTAACTTAACACATTGAATATTTTTCACAAATCCCAGTGAAGAGCCAAATTTGAATCCGCGCTCATTTGTTCATTGCCGGTGACCGCGAATTCATTCAGACTTATACATACACCACTTCACCTGAGCGTCACTACGTGTTAACACAAGCATCCAATGTGACTGTACATTGTTAATATATAGATATGCAGAAGACAGTCAACGAATTCTTCGACAACTTATAAATCAGTTATTCGTTTCTGTGCTAGAGTTATTGTATTTCAAATCTTTTGGAATCTGGAAGACTTTTTATGAAAAATTGAATGCTTGTCTAGAACTTTGTCAAAATCTGTTGAATACGAATTCGAAAACTGATGTTCCTAGATTGTATTCCAATAATTCGATGACTTTTTTCACTTTTTCGATGAAGTCTGCGGTTCTTTAATTAAAATTATACGAGATTCTGAAAAAAGTGGCCTATCCTAGAATGGTTGGCTAGTCAAGTAAAGTTTCGACAACTTTTTTTTCCGTGCGGGTTATTTTGACCCAGGGTGATGTCGAAGGTTAAATTCTCTCTGAATTGATTTGATTTAATATTTAATTTATTTGCATGCATTGACTTAGCTTCACTCAAATTCATTTCAATTCGGCTTGAATTTACCTTGAATTTGGTTGAATTTTGGTGAATTTATTTGTATGTAGAGAATTCATTCAGATTCGCTTCAATTAAAACAAGATAACATTCGGTTTAATTTACTTAAATTCCTTTGAATTCACTCAAAATCAGTTGTGAATTATTTGAGAGCACCTGATTTCAGATGAATTCGGTCGAGCTCACTCCAGCTAAAGAAAATTATATTTCATAGCAAATGAGTTGACAAAGTAAATTTTCTTTGAAGAGACTAGAGAAGAAAATCCTCCTCTGAACTAAGGAAATTATTTTTTTGACGTTTATAGTCGCTAGTACTTATGCCACTTTGTATGTCAGAATGAAAACACATTCTACCTTTCTCAATATGGCTACCCTTGTGAATTATTGCATTATTGACCTAGTTCTTGGGTTCTTACACCCCTGTCAACACTTCAACACGTACATAGATCGAGGAATAATAAATTCTTACATGAATTATGCATTAAGTAAATCCTTGTACAAAAGACAAACAGGAACTTTATACGGAAAAAAATGAAAAGATAAAAAAATTATGTAAACGCTTTATAAAATCGAGGATAAAATATAAAAAAATTGTAAAATATTTTTTCAATAACTTTTTGAGTTTTATAATTGTTTACTAGATAAATATAATAAATAAAGATGTATTTTTCAAATTCAATTTTTCATTCGCGCTAACTTTATTGCTATATTTTTCATATTTTAGGTAACTTCCTACAAAAATATCATAATTCAGAAAAAGGATTCGCATCCTTAAGAGTATATAATAATTATCGATAATGAGACTAATTATTAGATATGAATAAACTTTTCCTATAGGTAATCCAAATATATCAAAAAGATTCTACATAAGTCTAAACGGGTGAGTAACGATACTGAGTTTTTCGAAATACACCCAAGAGAAGCAGTTATACTCCAGGTTAACGCTTATATGACCTAAGGGAACAGTATAGATCAAATCTTCCAAACAAGCCTATCAACTTTTGTAATACTTGATTTTCGATAAGGATTCTTATAAAAACTGGAATCTTTTCCGGACTTTTAATATACATATAATATTTATGTTCGTGTTTTATTTGTAAACCATTGTTTCAATATTTTTCATAAATATTTCAAAATAATATACTTATAAGCAAAAAATAGCATTACGTATTGAATTATTTTCTGACAAGTGAAAATTAACATCTGGTACTTTTTTAGATTAAGAAATTAATATAAATTTATTCGCGAAGGTAATGTATATCTACATTTTTTATTTCTCTTTAATATTTTGAAATTCAGAGTTGTATCCAATCGGCCTTTCCTGATGTTCATTTAAAATTAACATATATTTTATATCACGGATCACCCTAATGTCTAAAATGTCGAAAAAACTCGTGATGGTAATTTTGAAGGAGAGTTAAACGTCAGAGAAGAATCGAAAAAGCGTGCGTGGGTCATAAGTGTAGTAATTAAATAGCCGTTCAACATTGCATGTGTATAGACATTACAGACTTTATAGTTAGGTATGGCAAATTCGCGGTTAACTTAAAGAGTAAATTATAGTATTTAGTGCAATGTTAACAGCTTTAGGGAATATAAATCGACAAGCATATATTAAATTCTGGCGAATGTGCATTGACAGTAATTATTACTTTCATGTGGGTTCAGTGCAATTTTTTTAAACACGGTTTTTTGGCTCAAAAATTCTCTAAAATTCCACCACACATTGTGGTAAAAAATTTATTTTTCAATTGTTTGAACAATTTTTAACTAAGAAATGTTGTTAAATATGCGAGATACGGTAAAACTGGTAACGCTATTCGATTCAGCGCTAAAAATATACATAAAGTTCATGTGTTGGACGATTTTTCGCTCAACTCAATTTGTTATATGATATGAATATCAATTCTATCTTGTGTATTCTCTTCCGGCATATTTCACCTGATTTAAATTTTCTCTTCCAGACAAGTAACCTTTATTGCGTCCAGCAAAATGGGCGACCTTTAATTTTCAATTCTGGTATATTTGTTCAGAGATACATTTTTAAATTGTTTGAAATTAACGTTGAATCCTTTGGAATTCATAATATATAAATTCATTGAAATTTTTTAGAATTCAAGCTCGAGTTTGGTCAAACTCGCTGCCCGATTTAGGTGGGGGGGGGGGTGGTGTGGGGGGGGGGGGGGGGGATACAGGTAGACAGAAGAAACATAATCTGCATCTGTTACAAAGATCACCCTTTAGTTTTCTACTACGGCATTATTTCTCGAAGATCAATATTGAAACTTGTTGGAATTAACCTAGAATACTTTGCAATTTTTTAAAATCTCACCGACAAAGAAATGCTATACTAATTTATACTATGTAATTGTTTACTAATGCTATACATTACCAATTATGTCTCTAAAAAAGGTTGAAACACGGATAGACTTCATGTGATTTCTTGACAGAATCAAATAGCGCTATTAGTTTTTCTGTATCTCGAATTTTTTGATAAATTTTTTATATAATTTAGAAATAAATGCTTTTTTAAAATCATCTATTAGTTATATATTAGGTGTAAAATTTCCTAAAAAACGCAAGGTATTCTTTTTTGATTTCGCATACCCTACAATTGTTCCAGTTGGTGAGAATAAAAACCTCTATCTTTGTTTTATTTAAAAAAAAATATTTTGAATACCGCTCCTGGGACCTTAAACACTCTCAAAATTATTTAAATCATCAATTTACGGTAATTTCCGTAAGAACAATGTGTTTTGCAGACAACACAACTGATGATAACAGATCCTAAGGAAAAAAAACTTGACAAAATCAGACCAAAAATAGTACTCTTAAGTGAAAAAACTACCCTTTATAAGGGTTGAAATATCGTATTGTACATTTTGAAAATTGCACACGTTATTCTTTGGATCTTTTAGTACTTCAATTTCTTGTTACGCCTATAGAAAAGTAATAAATGGAAAACATAACATATTGACCCCTATAAAGGGTAGTTCTTCATGAGTAGGATTAGCTTTTCAATCAAAAAATTTTGTGAGCGTCTGGTATCATCAGTTACAGGCGCGGACTGGCCTTATGGAATTTGGGAGATTTCGCGGTGGGCCACGAGCCTTGAGGGCCGCCGCGCATACCAAAAAATAAGAGTGCAGACGATATCGTTTTTTCTCTCTCTACTGGTTAAAAAATTAGTATATTGCTCAATATATTATAGCTTGACAACGGGGGAGGGGGGCAAAAAAGGGCCGCCTACCTAAAAAATGCAAGGGCCGCCTTGATGTCCCAGGCCGTCCCTGATCAGTTACATTTACTGCCGAACACTTATTAATTTTACGGAAACTGCATTTTTTCTACGACTCTACGTGACCGCTGGTTTGTCTACTCATAGAAAAAACTGGGTGCAAGAAACGTTGCAGGTGATCAATCAAGCAGGTTAATAGCCAGGGGGTAACTCAGACTAAGGTAAACTCACCGTGGCGAACCTCAGATTGCTCCAAATTTCTCTTCATTTCTCCACTCGCTGGCTGTTACCCTCCTTTACTGATTACCTACAATATTTCTTACCCCTATTTTTTCTATGCTAGGATCCATGGCATTTTTTAAGAGTTTTCATTCGATCACTGAATTTAAGCAGACCTTGGATCAGTTATACTTGGACTGGGGCCGCTGTACTAGATAAGGTGTATTTATCAGCTTTTAAACAGCCTTCACTCTCGAACTAATACTGATATTCTAATAATATACTGAGAATTCTTAAATTATGTGCATTATTGTTTTTTTTTCTTTAATCAAAGCTTTTGAATGATATTGATCGTACCTATTACTAGACTTATATAAAATTCCACTCGATTGAATAATTGAAAACAGGCAACAACTAAAATATAAAAATTTGAAAGTATTTGAACCAAAAAGCATTCAAATTTTGAAATGCCAAATATTAAAATTCTCCAAAACATATGCAAGATCAATACGAGAAAGTCAGGTAAGCCCGGCAAGTAAGCCGGGGCGACCACACATTGTTTTGAATGAATGGTACTCTTTACTATGATAATTCAAATTTTGTTTATGATTTTCCCAAAATACCCATTCACAAGTATTGATTCATATATTTTATCGGCTTGAAATAACGGTAGTGTCTATAAGACCGGACAGTCCGTACGTTTACTTCCAGCTATATGGCCAGGTTAAATATACGGACAGTCCGCAAGTTGTTGGTCAAACCGCTAACCCTTTTCAACGTCTCGTGGCGGGGGAAGGGGTGGGGCGAAAAGGCACCCCTGCAACAGGTCACAGGAATAATGTTGGTAAAACACCTACCCCTTTCCAACCTCTCGTTTGGGGCGGGAAGGCGCCCCTGTGGCTGGGCACAGAAATAAAGTTGGTTCAACCGCTACCCCTTTCTAACGTCTCGTGGGGAGGGGGGGGGGGGGGGGGAGAACTGTGACTAGTCACAGATATAATGTTGGTTAAACCACTACAACAAGGTCTATATGTCCGGACATAAGCCACGCCAACTCCCCTTTCCCAATTCCCCCTTCCACGCACAAGCTAAACGTACGGACAGTCCGTACTTTTAGTCTAGTCGAGCTAAACGTACAGACAGTCCTTACTTTTAGCTCAGCCGAGCTAAAAGTATGGACATTCCGTAACTTTAGACTCAAGCTAAAATAAAAATCTGTTTTACAACAAATTCCCAAGATTTTTTTCACAAAAAAGAAGGTTTCTATCTCATGAAATTTGGATTATGTGATCTGTAAATTTAATTGATTGATTTTGCGTATTTTCATATTATTGCGATTGTTCTTGTGCAGTAGCAGGAGCTACACGGCACTATTTTTCAGTAATCTATCTTAGACCTCATTCACAATCGCTTTGTTTTCTTCTGCAACATGTTTATTTCTTATACAATCTGTTTGTAGGTTGTAGTTAGAAGCATTTATAATCGTATTATATCTTGAATTTAGTATTAATATTTTTGTCACTATCAGCCATGTCATTAATAAAAAAGCTTAAGTGGCCAGTACTACTGGACTCTCTCCAATGTACCTAAATCTATAAAATTGAAAATCTTCATCCGCTGAAATTCGAAGATTATGAAAACTAAAAACAACTGAAATATTCTCTACAAGAAACTGCAAAAAGTACAAAAAATTACAATAAAATTTAATTTGTACTCTTAGGAAAAAAATCCAATGAAAAAAACTTGTATTGACTTAAATGCTTGAAAGGTAGGAAAATAAAAATGTTTATACGCACATTTTTCCATCTTTATAACAAAATATATACAGGTGTCGGATTTACTGATAAAGACTGATCTTTTATTGTTACTCCCTTATGTTCCTGGCTTGTGAAAAACAAAATTCTTGGAACAAGATCCACGTTTCGAAAGGGTCACAAATGCTTTCGGTTATATGTGCGAATCAACCGCAGGAGATCATCGTCCTGTCAAACCCAGTTGACTTTAAGTAATCTTTTCCTGATTCAAGTCGAACCTAAGCTGGATAAATCTAACGTGCCAAAATAATCCTAAGATCTAACCTTTACGGAAAAAAATGTATAGCTGTACCAGCAATATTTATCCTTTATCTAGCTGTAAATGTTGTAAGCAATGAACCAACGGTATTAATAGAATGTTTAAATTAGGGATATCAGGCAGAATTTATTTTAAGTATTAATATAAATGAATGAAGTATACTAATCGCCGAAACAAAGCTATTATATAGCTGAAATAAAAATTCTGGAGCTCTGAATATGGTGCTAATAAAATAGGATCAATTTTGACAGAGGTTTGATATTTACAGTACCGTCCACGAGTATAGAGAAACCTAAAAAAAAACTAGCGATTATAAACAAGCACGAACCTTGAAATCCTTTTCTAATATAAGCCAAAGAAACATTAAAAATATCATAAAAATAACATATATTTGTCTCTGTCCCGTACATTGAGAAAGGAGAGAGGATTGAGAACCGCTCGACCAGGCGATTTTCGACTTGCACATATTCTTAATGATAATTCGAGAACCAGTAACCATTTTTGAAGTTTATTGAGCTCATTTGGAAGAGGAGATTCCAAGATTAATTTTTGTAACTTCCAAAACCTACTCTACACTGAGAGACTTTTTGTTAGAATAAATGATAAAAATGAATGAGAATTTAGTATAATATCGTTCCAAAATAGGGAAAACAGGGTTTGCGTATCAAAAATTAATATAGTGGCTTTCAGCCGGCAAAATTAATATTTTTGTTTGAACAAATGGAAAGGATGTTGCATTAACTCTTATAAAACTTGCGAAAATTTGAAATTCACTATATCAAAGTTGACAAGCGAAGTTAAAACGATAGTATTACAGTTTATTCGAAAGAGTGAAAACATCTTTTGAAGTTGAAGGGTAGCGGTCCAAAAGGGGGTAAGGGACATTTTGACGAAAATGGGTTTATTGGCCCAAAAATTATTTAAAAATCAAATACACATCCTGTTAAAAGGATTTGCTCGAAATCGCATTTTTTAGTATAGCAATAAAAAGTTGGCGTGACAAAACGGGGGAACGCACATTCTGTGCATGACACGCTTGCAGCGCGCGCAGGCGCAACGTCGTATTTTTTTAAATTTAATAATTTTCTGACCTTTTGTAAATAATATTTCTCCTCTCAAGCGTTTTTTAATAAATAAAAAAATTGAAAACTTTTTAAAGTATCATTTAAAAAAAACGAAGTTTTTGTGATATAACTAGTTTGGTTTTTTATTTGCCAACAAAACTTATTCCTAGTAAGGTCAAATTTAATATAAAATAATCACATTTAATTACTTTTACGATGAAAAAAGTGAAAAAACAATCTGTTACACCGCGACACCGTCATACAAAAATTTTATTTCCTCTGAACTGAATAACTTTTTTGGATCATAAATTTTTTATTTTCATTCAGAATTCCTATATCTCCAAAGCATATTCTTATTTTTGTAAAAAAATTAAAATTATACTTTTAATCGCTATCGCAAACCAATTTTCAAACATGTGAAATTCTAGGGTCAGCATTCTCGTTCGATTTTCTCCAAACTGGTTAACTTTTTTACTTCAAACATTATTTACTCATATTCACACACTCAATATCTCGGAAGCATGTTTTTATTATTTTAAGAAACTAAACATGGAATTGTTTATCTCAACCCGCAGCCGAGCCCGCTCCAATTTTAGGTTACTTTCAGTTTCAGATTGTCAACTTCCACGTCTATTTCCTATAAAATGGCTAACTTTTTCTGATCAAACTTTTTTGGCCTCTAATCAGTAATACTTCAGCTCGGGAGTGGACTTTTGTTTTAACTTTAAATGGTGATTTCGATTTTACAGAATGTTTTTTCGCTCTCCTGAAAAGTTGTCAAAATGTCCCTTACCCCCTTTTGGACCGGTACCCTTCAGTTTTCATACAAAGCATATGAGAAGCTCAAACGACTATATGAAAAATAACTCACTCCACCAAAAGATTTAATCTTCAGAAGGAGGAACTAAATAAACAAATTAAATACAATTAAATACGGAAACACGCGTACAAATATAATTTTTATTATTATATGCTTAATTCATTCACTACATACATAATCACACGCTTAATCGCTATGAAAAATCGGAATCGCTGCGGCGAGATTCGAACCTAACTTTACCCAAAGCACGCATTTTATCCCTAACAACTAAACCCCACGGCTAACTTATATTATGGAATATTTGGCAAAAATCTCGGCATAGAGGCGTCGCTTGACAATTCAGGGCAGTATGAAAAATATCTGGGTCCTGTTTCACGAGTGATTTGCTGCTTCAAAAATTTTGTTAATAGATAGGTTAAACATTTTATCACTTTCAATGAGAGTTAACTTTTATTAAAAATGTTGTGAAACATAACCTTTCGGTATACATGTGATAAAAGCGCCTTTTTCATTACAACCAAGCATCTTTTGACAGAACTAAGGACCGAATTGGATTTGGACCGACCGCGGCCGGTGTTCCATGCGTTCCATGTTCGGCTCTGCACAATCGAGCTCGATCGGAAAACGGCGGAAATACTCGAGGAGCATTCTCAAACGAAACTACATATATGAAAAATCAAGAATAAGGATTTCATAGATTGCTATGCGTCTTAGGTTGCTGTCAACTTCATATTGATAATATCAATTTCTAAAATACGTTTTCGAGATTATGATATTCACTATTTTTCTTATTCAAATTATTTTTCGACACCTCAGTAAAAAGAATATCACTTTTTCATAGTGTTAATTCTTGAAATGGAGATTCATAATATTTCGTATTTAGAATACTACTTTGTCGTCTTCGTGTTTTAAATACTCATATGATAATATTAAACTTCGGTACTGTAATACGAATAAGTGTAATAAAACCTCGGTTTTCCCTATTTTGGTATGATATTATACCAAACTCTAATTAATTTTTTTCATTTATTCTAACAAAAGGTCTCTCAGTGTACTCTCTGACGGTATTGTGTAATTGATTTGGCAGTTTAACTTGCAATTAAACAGATTGTATGCACCTATTTCAAATTAAAGTAAGTGGAATAAATAACAGAATTATTTTTCAAACTCTTGTAACTTCTTAATACTTGGATTAGAATTTATTTCATTTTAAAAATTGGTGCGTGAAGTTTCGATTTTGTATAATATCCGAAACTCATGACGTCACATAGTTAATTAAAATATATGAAAATCTTTGAATCGAGGTTACAATTGGCTGTTTGAAGAATATATAAATTACTTTAATCAAATATGTTTGAGTTTCATTGATTTGATTTTTACAATATTTTTCTGTTTGAATTGCACATTTTTTACCTTGTTGCGCTGACAAACTAAACCACGTGGCAGAACTTCGTTCTTATTGGCTGGTGATTTCCCCTCGAGCTTGCGGAGTGTCCGGAAAGTGTTGGCTCCAATCTTCAGTCGACGCTCAGCTACGTATGCATGCGCGGCAAAAATTTCCTTTCCGACTTTCGCGAAACCCTAAACTTCAATGGGGATTCATTATGGAAAATGTGTTGTGAAAAATAAAGTTGTGTGTGTATGTGAAATTTCATTCATCGATAAAAGTGATTCGCAGTGTAGTCTTGAATTATTCCTTAATTATTTAAAGGAAAATCCATTAAAGAAAAATGAATTTTAAGAAGAGATCTCTTGAAATAAAAATTGAAAATTAAATCAATGAATTGTGACAGGCAAATCTAAAAGAAATGAAAATTATTCAATTATTCAATATTCATATTTTTAGATATTGTTTAATTTAGTACGGTGATATTTTTGGGGTGAGAGGCAATTGAAATAATGATCTTATTCACCTAGGCTCTATTTTGAAAATTTATGTGAACTTATATTATACTCGCTACACAAGAGCGGTAAATATGAATCCCTATTCGTATATTGATCGAACTAAATCAATGTCAGGAAACTGCAAAAAGGTAATAGTTATAGAAAAATTTTCATGATTTCCGTGAAAAAAACTTTAATCAAATTTTCGTGAAACACTTGAAAAATAAAAATAAATTTGATATGAAGAAGCGGAAAATATTCATGCAGCTTGTTTGGAACATGTATTTATACTATTATTTTAAAAATCTGTAACTTATTAAAAAATGGTACGGTCGAAATTTGTAGGTCTTTTTGAAATGAACAATTGTGCATGGTAATATTTTTTCGTACCTTGCATAGTTTGACCGAAAAATGGAATCTTAATTTTTTCATAATATTTGATACGAATAAAACAAAAACTATGTGTGCCATTTAAAAATTGTTAGGAAAAGGTTTGTAGATCTTCTTAAGGTCTCGCATAGTTTGACAAAAAAAAATGAAATTTCTTATTTTTAATGAAATGTGGATGCCTCCCATCTTAAAAACTTGTTCTGAGTCTTGGTGTATCTAAAAGAAAAGTAATTTCTTGAGACGCGATTTGCACAATTCACATACAGAATGTTCACTACATGCCGGGCTATTTAGTTTTTTTTTTTTTCTTTAAAGCAAAAAGATATTTGGAGAAGAAATATAGATGAGACTTGAGCGAAGGTGTATAAGTTCCCGAGACTTTTTGACTCATTTTATATCTAATAGATTTAAATTCACTTCAACTTATTTCCAAAAGCTAGAGCACGTTCAGTGGTAGTTTCAGTTCTTTTCCGATATTTCAAGAGGAAATGCCGAGGTTGCTTGTAAGACAAAGAAGAATCTCGAAACGCAAATGTTATAGAATGTGAAAAGAAAGCGTAACCTTTTAAGTTATCATTTAATAAGGGGCCGTGGCTGTGTGTACCGAAATTTCGGTACAAATAGCTGTATTTTTTCGGTACAAATAAGGGGAGTTGGAAAAGGGACTATTTGTACCGAAATTTCGGTACGTATAGCTGGTTTTTTTCGGTACGCGTAGACACTTCCTTAATAAGGCATTGTCTATCCATGCCGTCAAAATCAGGCTATTTGTAATGAAATTTCGGTACAAATATTGCCATTGCCAGTTCCCGCTATCCGTACCGCAAAAATCCAGCTATTCGTACCGAAATTTCGGTTCACGTAGCCACTGCCTTTCCATGAATTAAAGAAGTAATTTCAACCTTCATGGTTTTTCAAAACATTTTTATTATGGCATATAAGTTCAAAAGTTGGTTAGATTGCTTTTTTGAATGCTTTAATTTTTTTTCACGAAAAAGAAGTAAATACTTAGAGATTAAGAGTCAAATCAGAAATAAAGAATTAACTTATAACTTGTTTTTTATAATTTAAAAAATGATATTTCTAAATATTAGGTATTCATTTTCTAACAAAAAAAATATATAATAAAAGGGATATACTTCCGAAAAGGGCACCCAAGAATACTGATTTGATACTTGGTCTTGTGATTCCTTTCGCATCCCAATAAAAGGTACCAGAATTATTTTTACCGCAGCTTAATAGAAATTAAGATATTATACTACATTTTGTTCATAAAAAATTCAATAGTTTTTCTTGAAATTCAAAAATATTCATCTGAGACAAAAATATTCTAGGCTGAAGTTGCAGATCTTACCAGAAAACCGATTTTCTATAGTTACACTTTTTCTCTAAAATTAATATTTTTCGAAAAATAAAAAAAAAATTAATTTTAAATTCCTATGAATATTTTTTTTTTATTTGGTTTTATTTTGATTTGTCACTTAAATGTTCAGTAAATTTATTAAAGAATCTCATTTCGTCATTATTATCATTTTTTGATCCAATTGTACAATAGGGGAAACCTCCCTACAGTAGATAATGATTTACAGTAGATAATCTTAATTAACTGGAAAACTGACAACAAATGTTCATTACTTTTGTTAGTATAACGTTTCAGCAGGGATACTATATGCTCCGACGAACTTTTATTGAAATTTCATAATTAATTAATGCGTAAGAGCAAAAAATTTATTTTTAACCTGAAAAAAAAAATTTCACCTATTCTTTATTCATACTTTTTAACTTAATGAAATATTTTCATGACATGTTAATACATTAGAATCAAAGCTTGAAGTTTAGTGCACAATATTTATAAATACAAAGTGTTTTTTCTTCAATATTTATAAATATTTAAGGACATTTCATTGAATATTACATTTTCCAACAGTAGATAACCAACAGTAGATAATCGGAAAATTACAAGAAATGTCTCTGTCAAAATTGGCAGCTCTGCGACTGTCTCGCAGTTGTTTTAAATTAAAGGTTGTGTTTGTTTGTTTATTTTGATTTGTGAAGTTTTTAAATTCAAATTATTTCAAATGATAAAGTAAGAAAATAATGTAAATTATTATTTATTAAAAAGCTCATAAATTTTAATTGTCTTTCAAGGAGCCTTTCGGAAAAGGTATAATTTTTTGGATTAAGGTACGTACAAAAACTGCACTTTTCTGTCATCGCAAGTCAGGTTAAATTGTATGAAGATTAAACATCTTGTACCAATCGCACCAACCTTACGAAATATCAGAGATAAAAAAATGTCAATAATTTAAACTTTTGCGTTTTTTATAAAATTATCGTAGTTTCAAGTATTATTTACTCAATGAATTGATTTTAATTGTAACTATACTAATAATAAATTATAATTGTCCAGAATTGAGTATTCTAACTTGCCCAGGAGCAATACCAGAAACGATTATCTATTGATGGACAAAGGTGTAAAAATCGTACCATTGACCAGGTCTAATAAAAAAGTTTAATACAGCTAATTGATTAATTTCGTGATATTTTTTTCTATAAGAATACTTAATTAAATATGTAAGCTTTATTTAACAATGATCATCTTTCTTTGATTTTGGAAACTGATGCAGTTAAATGCTGTTGATTTTTTCCCTATCTACTGTAGGGTGGTCTCCCCTATGTGATTTTATTTTTATTTTGCTCTTCCGACCATGACAGTTTTTCCTATTTTCTATGGGAAAAATTAACATATGACGAATGTCTTTACTATTATATTTTGTAAGCTTCAAAGTATTTTCTAGGGATTATAGAAGCTTTCTTTTGGTATAAGTACAATTATTTGCTTATTTATTATTATATTCCAACGAACTTACTAACTTCACAGTTTTGATATTCACAATAGTAATTCTCAAAATACTGACGCTATATCCTGGATTTCTTTTGTCTCATTATAAGAATAAATATTATCAAATTTATTAATTAATTATTAAATATATATAAGTCCTGTACATTGACTTCACCAAAAACGAGCATTTTTCTGTCGGATGTACAATAACGCATTGAAATGTTAGATCTTCTCGAGCGCGGCGCTAGTGTGGTACGCGTAACGATGGCCGCCGTCATGGTCCGTGTAAATATAACCTGTGATATAACCCTAAACAAAAATACAAAATTCCTATAAAACAATTTTTTGAGGCATTTAAAGAATATTGGAATTTAAAAACTGTTATATTCAAGTGGAAGTCCGATATCAGTTCTGTGATGTGTATGCGTACAAGATTGAAAACTGATCAGTTATATACTTATCGTTTTTCACGTTTGTGCAATACATCTGAAGTACCTACCACGTCCGTCGCAGGATCACTCCAATTAAATAGAATTGCCGATATTTCCAAATAAGTAAAATAAATTTTCTGCGTTTTATTAAGAATTTATACATTTCTATGAAAATCACATTGGCAAATAATGTAAGATGTCAAAATATACGGCGGCCATCTTTCTACGTGCAACACTAGCGCCATAACTCGGGCAGTATTGTAACCCTTTTTATACGACAAAAATTTGCTTATTTTCGGTTACATCACTTTGGTCTCCTTATGTCTATATTCTCCATGTTTTTGTCTGTAAGCCTCAGTTTTACCTTTGCTTTTTTCATGTATTTATTGAACATTATTTCCATTGCATGCAACGCTCCCTTTAACTCTTTTTCTTACGAACTTCCTAATATTCGATTGTGTTTGCTCATTATCAATTTTTAATCCCGCAGTTTGATTATTATGTAGGTTTGTAGTTAACTTTCCTGTCTCTGTTTTCATTCCCCTCAGTTTCATTATTCAAAATAGCTTGCCCAATTGACATTATCAAATACATAAAGCGCCGTAGAGTTTGTCTCCGTTCTGAAAAGTTCGTTTCTTTCTCCAATGATCTTTCTAAATCCAAATTGATCTTCTTCATGTGACTCATCAATTTTTCTATTCTTCTGTGCAATATTCATGTTTTTTTGATACATGTAAGATTGAGCTAATAGTGTGTTAATTCTTGCATCTACCTGTCCTCGATTTTTTGGGTATTGACTATGGATACAATTTTACTCTTTCTAAAATTATGCAGTGTCCCCTATCTTATACACCCTGGAGAATAGTATTTAAATAACAAAAAATAAAAATGTTCAGTATGCTTAATTACATTTTGCTGAAGATAAA
Source organism: Andricus quercusramuli (assembly GCA_932178445.1). Lineage (NCBI taxonomy): Eukaryota > Metazoa > Arthropoda > Insecta > Hymenoptera > Cynipidae > Andricus > Andricus quercusramuli. Next base: position 14,958 of record CAKNXH010001262.1, on the reverse strand, counting down.
TTTTGTCTGTTTTTAAATTATAAAGAAAGAAATCTTTACGCTTAGGGGAGACCACCCTACAGTAGATAGGGAAAAAATCAACAGCATTTAACTGCATCAGTTTCCAAAATCAAAGAAAGATGATCATTGTTAAATAAAGCTTACATATTTAATTAAGTATTCTTATAGAAAAAAATATCACGAAATTAATCAATTAGCTGTATTAAACTTTTTTATTAGACCTGGTCAATGGTACGATTTTGACACCTTTGTCCATCAATAGATAATCGTTTCTGGTATTGCTCCTGGGCAAGTTAGAATACTCAATTCTGGACAATTATAATTTATTATTAGTATACTTACAATTAAAATCAATTCATTGAGTAAATAATACTTGAAACTACGATAATTTTATAAAAAACGCAAAAGTTTAAATTATTGACATTTTTTTATCTCTGATATTTCGTAAGGTTGGTGCGATTGGTACAAGATGTTTAATCTTCATACAATTTAACCTGACTTGCGATGACAGAAAAGTGCAGTTTTTGTACGTACCTTAATCCAAAAAATTATACCTTTTCCGAAAGGCTCCTTGAAAGACAATTAAAATTTATGAGCTTTTTAATAAATAATAATTTACATTATTTTCTTACTTTATCATTTGAAATAATTTGAATTTAAAAACTTCACAAATCAAAATAAACAAACAAACACAACCTTTAATTTAAAACAACTGCGAGACAGTCGCAGAGCTGCCAATTTTGACAGAGACATTTCTTGTAATTTTCCGATTATCTACTGTTGGTTATCTACTGTTGGAAAATGTAATATTCAATGAAATGTCCTTAAATATTTATAAATATTGAAGAAAAAACACTTTGTATTTATAAATATTGTGCACTAAACTTCAAGCTTTGATTCTAATGTATTAACATGTCATGAAAATATTTCATTAAGTTAAAAAGTATGAATAAAGAATAGGTGAAATTTTTTTTTTCAGGTTAAAAATAAATTTTTTGCTCTTACGCATTAATTAATTATGAAATTTCAATAAAAGTTCGTCGGAGCATATAGTATCCCTGCTGAAACGTTATACTAACAAAAGTAATGAACATTTGTTGTCAGTTTTCCAGTTAATTAAGATTATCTACTGTAAATCATTATCTACTGTAGGGAGGTTTCCCCGATACAATATCACAATTGCACCCATTATCAATTTTATATATTAAACATGCAATTAGATGTAAATATTTTATTCTGAGCTGAAATAGAAGGTAGAAGAAGAAAGCAAGTAGCAGAAAGGATACTTTTTTCTGTGATGAAACAATTTATGAGATTTAAGAATTTGATCGTCCTAATGAACCTCGGCGCATATGACGTCATTTGGTACTGGATTTCCTATTTTAAATGAGAATTTTCGAAAAGCACTACATCCAAGTGTTTTCCTCTCATTGCACATTCCCATTGAGAATAGCAATTTGTGCAACCTATTTTGCAACTTTTCTTATTTAAACAGCTAGTTATTGCAACTACTATTTTATTATTTAATTTGTAAATATCACTTTTTCCTAACTTTAATTTGCTATCGAAAATATTAGTTTTTCCAACTCTAAATGGCAATTATTGAGTTTGAAGTATATTTATAATTGATATGAAAAAAGTATTTTTTTTGTATCGCTGTGGCAATTAATACTATTTTCTCGACTATATCCTAGATCATTATCGAAATCTTGTAAAAATAAATATTATGCTGCCAAATTTTAGAACCAATATAGTTTCTCCTTGTAGGAAATGAGAAGATATAGAAGAAGTCAACGAATCTTGCTGGCCTGGTAATGAAATCACATGTGACTGTTGGTCAAATCTAGATGTGGTCTCATGAATAGTACGAGAAAAGATATGATTTTTGCACGAAAGGCGATGTTACTAACATCTAATTTAGATTTCTGAGCTACTAAAAAGCTACGTATGGAGTGTAGTAATGTATGGCGGCGAAACGTGGATTATGAGAAAAGAGCAACAAAGTTGAAAGAAAGCGCTTGAAAACTGGGGTCATAGGATCATCATGAAGATAAAATGGCAGACAAAGTAGCAAACGAAGAAATAGTATAATTGGTTGAAGAAAAAAGAAGTTTTCACATTATGGTAAAAAAACGACGTGATAGGATGATAGGACACATACTTAGGCACGGATAAAAGCTCGTGGGAACAATGCTATAAGTTACATTGGAAGTGGTCTGAAAGTAAAAGGTAAAAACACAGTAAATCCCAGGGATACTATTTATCTGAAGTTAGATAAAAACGCTGCAAACAATTGAAAACTACAATTATCCGACGGCGGATAATTTTTATCCACCTCCTGATAAAAATTATCTGCCATCGGATAATTGTAGTTTTCAATTGTTTGCAGCGTTTTTATCCAACTTCAGATAAATAATATCTCTGGGATTTACTGTGAAGGAAAACAAAGATTATTATTTTTTAAACAAATTGTAAATGAGGTGGGATATAGTAAGTACTGAGAAGAAAAAAGACTAGTAAAGAGAGGAAACGAGTGGACAGTTATATCAAAGCAATCATCGGATTGTTGACTATAAATCTGCCGTCCTGATGAAAAAACTGTACAACTGCATTTAAACGAACCAAGATATTCAATAAAAGGCGTTTGCATCGGCACCTTTTAACGTATGAGAGTTTTTGAAAAAAAAGTACTGTTCTTGGATAAATCGGACATGCTCCATTCAATGAAACAAAACAAAAATGGCGAATTCCAATTATTTATATGCAAAACTGTAGATATGCTATATACTGATGCACAAAATCGCCGAGAATCCTTACTAATAAAAACATTTGCGCAGAAGTACTGCCAAATACAGGAATCAGCCTCCAAGAACCTCCGAGTTTCCTGCTGGAGAAATTTAATAACTACAAATTTTCCAAAAATTGACAAAAAAATAAAATTATGATGTAATTATTAATTTATGTTTAAATTACAGTTAATTATTCTATAGTTATTCCAGATAATTAATAATAATTATATTATTATTCAACTAGAATTATTTTTGCTTGACAAATAAAAAATGCAGAAGTGCTATTGAAAAGAAGGATCAGTGGCTCAAAGATACCCTCGAATCCGGGTGAAGAAACTTGACATGTACTTGTGCTATTTGATTTCAGGAAATCGGACTACAGAAAGACCGAGGATCCGAATGAGCAAAACACATCTGCGCAGATGTGTTTTGTTTTATCAGAATCTGAGAGCTCAGCACTATCCCAAATCCTGGAATTCGTTTAGATATGCCACAATTTCTGCAGATGTACTGTTTCTTCATCAGGAATTCTCGAAAATCCCTGTAGATATGCTAATTGAGACCTCATTATCTCGAGATTTCATTACAATTTGTAATAATGTTTAGCATAGTTGCATTCGTGTTTTCATTACCAATCCAACCATATAAAAAACTCATTTTTTATAAAAATGCAGTTGTACAGTTTCTTCATCAGGCCGGCAGAAATGAATTCATTGTTAGGAAAAAATGAAAGTATTAAATGTAGCATGATAAAACAATGAAAAAATTGAGTTCTAAAGTTTTCTTTATGAAATCAGAATTTCCTTTGGAATACTTTTTTATGGTTCAAAAATACAGGGCAAGTTCGTTTGCGCTCCTTTTAACACAAATATTTGTTATTTAAGCCATAAAAAATAAAATTCAGAAGATTGAGAATTGAACTTGACAACTAATTCACGCGAGATACGATAAAAGTTTTACAAACAAAATTTCTCACCAAAAACTACCAAACTGCTTCTAATGTTTTTTAACGTTTTACCGCTAACATTTTCTATTTTAAACGTCAATAATGCAATTTAAAAAGTGAAATATTCCAATTTATAGCTTAACAACGCAAAATACAATGAAAAGTACAAAAGCTTTAAAAATACCTACAAATTTGACTTCAACCATTTATTTAAACGCATCTCATTCTGGATTTGAATTTTTCAGCTGTATATAAAAACGCAACATAAAGTGTCGAGTTTATGCAACCTAATCTAAATTGAAGTTATTCTGGGCGCGAGTGCCGTAATGAGAATGGATTTTTAAAATCCGAAGAAGTTTTGAGAAAATTATTTTATGTAGTTCACTTGATAAAAAAATTCTTGAATGTAAAATTCAAATTATTGAACATTTTTGGAGATTAATTTTCAATTAAGTAATACAGTTTCACTTCCCGGCAGAAAATAAAAATATTTTACAGGTGTTGCACTTAATTAAACCTCCCGCTGTTCTATCTGAAAATTCATTAACCATTTTATTCGTGCTAAAACCATTAACGGAGTTCTGGAATCAAAAATTTACGAGTATTGAATGCATCGGAATACAATTTGATTATCCTCCTGAGTCGATATTTCAATAAATTTTCTGGTATCGCTGCGCAATAATTCGAAGCACTAGATATGAAAAATCGCCGGGAATAAATGACCGAACGCAAAGTCTGGCGTCGCTGAATGGGTGAATTGCAGTTTATGGTTCTACAGTAACTGTATGATTGTAGTCTGCTCAGTCGCAACAAGTCTCGAAATTCCTTCATGTTCAGTCGAGTTTTAATTAAGGAAACGTTGATTGATGGAAATAAAGTTACAATTACATATCTTTAATCAAATATGAAACAACTGGAATTAAAAAACTTTTTAAATTAAAACATCATATGCTGATACTCAATTTCACATTATCAAATTATTCCGAAAAGTTATAAAATTTTGAATTAATTATATTAAAGTAGGAGTAGAACGAAAATAAATATTCCACTCAATCGAACGAAACTTTTACGGTAAAGGGCTTATGCCAATTACTCTGAACTCTTTGAGATGTAAGAAACAGTTTTTGTTATATGATTTATACAGTGAAATGGTTGATAAGTTTCGATTATAAGACTCTTTTTTCGTGATATGGAAAAATAACAATTTACTTAAATCGTGAGAAGTTTTTGTAAGTTGAGTTCCAAAAATAGAAATTCGTATTAATATTACAATCCCTCAGAAATATTTTATGTTGAGCAAATCGAACTACTTAAGCATATCGCCTTCAGATAAACTGTGTTTATTCGAAAAAAAAAGGATAATGGAGTTTCAGTCCATAAAAGTGAAGATTGACCTGCACATAGTGTCCACTGCCTTATATGGAACTCTCACAATGGCTAACAATGTAACTGTTTCGTTCGAAATCTTGAATAGCCAGATTTAAATTCTACCTTTCTCTTTCGAAATGTATTTCATGACTATTCTTGAATAAATCCTTGCTTAATGTAATCGTCCTTCAACTAGACAAACAAGTATGACATGGGGTTTGAAAAAAGTGTCTTTATTCATTTAATAGAAAGTGAAAAGTTTGTAGAAATAAAAATGAATTAAGTAATTTACAAATAAGTATTAGATAAAGGATTTTTTATTCAATATCTTTTACAAAAATTTTATAGTGTATTTTCTGTTCGCACTCTCTAATATTGAAAATTGAAACTTTATTTACGATGCAACTTCTGTAAGGGCGTCATTCCGGATTTCCGGAATTTATTGTCTAGACAGAGAGCATAAAATAGTTGTAACTGGGAAACGATCACATTTTTAGTCTTCCTGAAATTCAAGATACATTGCTCCAATGGTTCGAAAATAGTATGAAATATTTGACTAGTTGCGATTTCTCTTATTTGGAATATTAAACAAGTATGAATTGTTTCCAGAACAGTGATCAAGACTCTCTTCCCTCCCTAAACTGTCAGAATTCTTTGATAAGTCCATAATTTATTTTCTGCTTTTTGCGATCTTGTTTCCTTCCGGTTTCTGTAGTGTGAGGGAATTTGATGAACCTTTTGTTCAGGCTTGGCAAAAACACGTACTTGGGTTTATTAGTATTGATCAGTATAAAAACTTGTTACATAAAAAAGTTTTTTATCTGATCTTGAAAATTGTAGATATGTGTAGTCTACAATTGAAATGCTTGGAATGAAAAATTTCTGGTTAGTAAACTGTTTTTTTTTTAATAAGGAAGAAAAAACGATGAACTCCTCTTCTACTGCAACATGTAAGGGCAACAATGATTTAAAATTATATAAATTTCAAAGCGATCCAATCAATCAAATTTATAACAAATCTTTCAGTTCCTCCCAGGTGCGAATTGTTGGTCGGGCCAACCAGCGTAATGATAACGCATGCCGTCCCTATCTTACACAGTTGGGCCAACAATAGTTGCCATGGTTGAGCCAACCGCGGAATACAAGTTTGCCATACAAGTTGGCCCAACATTGGGAGGAAGCGTTGGTTAACCACCTTTTTTTCTGCGAATTGATCGACGGTCCACGGTCGGGCCAACTATTATGATGATGTCGGCCCAACCTTGGACAAAAATGTGGGGCCGACTTTGATTTTTGGAGGTTCGTACTAAATAGGTGGAAATACACAAAATAAGTATTCAAAAAATAAATAATAATTGATGGCGAGTATTTTAACTATCAATGCTGATGGTGCTGCTTAGAATGAATACATATATTACAGTTTTAAACATAATATTACAAATAAAATTTCTAACGCTACGGGGTTTCGAACCTACATCTATACCTGAATCTATCGCCTGGCAGTCGGGAGTCTTACCCATTACTCTATACCTAAATAATTGAAAGTCAACGAAAAAACCATCCTCATAAGGCACAGCTCAAAGCAGTTGAAAAGAAACAATTTTTTAACTTTTTTTTCTCATTAATTTTCTTAATATTATGCGACATCATGTAGATGTGAAATGAATTAATTGTTAACGGAAATATAAATGAAATAATTTTTAAATAAATAATTTTAACCGATAACAACACATTTTTTTCAACATTTTTGTTTTAATTTTTTTTAACAAATTTTTTGTTTTAAACATTTTTCTTCAAACAATTTTTGTTCAAAAATTCTTACCAAAAAATTTTCTTTTAATAATTTTTCCAAACATTTTTTATACAATTTTTTTTGAACATTTTATTTTTGGCGCCCACTTTGACTAATTTTTCTTCGTGTAATATTTTGTTTTTTCACGTTTTAGGCCATTTCGCAACTTTTGATAATGACAGAAAATGTAATTTTTAATGAGCATTTGAAATTTGCATCGACGGAACTTAGAAATTTCATCACGGAATTGTCGGTCGGGCCATGATTGGCCTAATCTTTGCAAGTTCGGCCCAACATTGTGAGCCAATGGTCGGGCCAACCAGCGTAATGATAGCGCATGCCGTCCCTATTTTACACAGTTGGGCCAACAATAGTTGTCATGGTTGAGCCAACCGCGGAATACAAGGTTGGCATACCATTGGTTTTCAAAGTTGGCCCAACATTGGGAGGAAGCGTTAGCTAACCAACGCTTCTTCTGCGAATTTATCGACGGTCCACGGTCGGGCCAACTATTAGAATGATGCCGGCCCAACCTTGGACAACAATGTTGGGCCAACTTTGATTTTTGAAGGTTCGTACCGCAGAGTCGGGCTGACCATAGTTTTATGGTAATTTTGAGCCAACTTGCGAAAGCTCAAACGATCCTCGACCCAACCTTGGGCCAGAGTTGGACCGACGGTCGGCAAAAGTGAGGTTAATTGCAGTGGATAATATTGCAACAACGGTCGGGCCAACCATCGCCCACAGTCAGGCCGACCGTATTGTTATGGTTATTTTAAGCCAATTTGCCAAAGCCCAAACGACCGTCGACCCAACCTTGGGCCAGAGTTGGACCGACGGTCAGCAAAAATGAGGTTACTTGCAGTGGATAATATTAACCGATGGTCGGGCCAACTATCGCCCAGAGAGAGGCCGACCATAGTGTTATGGTTATTTTGAGCCAATTTGCCAAAGCCCAAACGACCGTCGACTCAACCTTGGGCCAGAGTTGGACCGACGATTGGCAAAAATGAGGTTACTTGCAGTGGATAATATTAACCGATGGTCGGGCCAACTATCGCCCAGAGTCAGGCCGACCGTAGTGTTATGGCTATTTTGAGTCAATTAACCAAAGTCGAAACGACCGTCGACCCTACCTTGGGCCACAGTTGGGCCGACGGTCGGGTAAATTTTGGAAGCCATTGTTGGCTTCTAACGTTGGCCCAACTAAGGTGGCTTCGAACTGCTATAGTTGGGCCAACCTTGGTCAGCAAAATTCGGTTGCCAAAGCCGGCCCGACCTTGGGCCGACCGTCAACTCTGGTTGCCACCCCAAATTCGCACCTGGGCTTAGGTTTCGTTCAGAATGTATTGAAATCTTTAAAAATGTTATGAAGTTTATTCAAATATATCCCAATCTCCTCAGATTCCAATTTGTCAAATACTATATATATAATATTTGTTTCTCAGAATAAAAGTCCATTTCGAAGAATGTTTATGAGTTCAACATTTAAGCATTCATTCTTTTCAGAAAAGCAGCTTTTTCTGTAATAAAATACCGATTAAACTTTTATCTTACGACTATTAAATTATTCATATAAAAATATTCAAATGCTACGTATTTTATACGATCTCATTATTCTGGAATTCTAGTGACGGAATTTTTTATCATTTTGGGCCCTGATTACATACAAAATTAGGAAATTAAATTTTAAAATTATCTCCCATACATTCACTTTATCCACATTGAAGCTCCTAAGGTAATGGTAACTATCATGAAACATGTCCCAATTATGAAACAGTTTGACAAATAATTCGATTTATAAATAATTTAAAAGTATATTTTTAAGTACAAATTATTATATTAATAAGCATGAAAGTTAGGCTTTTCATCTACATAAGAAGCAAGCGTGGTTCTAAAGTTTTAAACACTAAAATATAATTTTAATTATCTAACCTCCACACTCGGGAAAATTGACTGCCATTTATCCGAGTCAGAAGGTTTGATACCTATAATTTGTTTTATCTTGTGTATTCACAATTTTTGATTATTTCACATGTGCGATAGATTAAATGACCTTTAAATGACCTTTTTTAACATGTTCCTGATTTATGGAACGGAGAAATATGGGTGTTTCATATCGAAGGACACGTTTTCAACGCTTGCTCCTATTTATGCAACAGAATCACGTTTGCAATAAAAAGTGTTTTTATTATATTAATATAGCTTATGTTATGTTAATATTATATAATAGTTCAAGTTTAAGTGAAACAAATTAATTTTCAACAAAAAACACCGATATTCAACAAAATAGTTGAATTTTTAACGAAAGTGATAAATTTTCAAATAAAATGATGAATCTTCATTTGGAATAATTGAATTTTAAACCAAACAGATACATTTTCAAATAAAATGATTAATCTTAAACTGAAATGTTTGAATTTTCAACCAAAAAGCTGAATATTCAACCATGAAGATTAATTTTCTACAAAAAAAATACGAATTTCCAACACAATATATCAATTTGCAACCAAGCTGTTCAATTTGCAACTGAAAATTATACATTTTTAAACAACAGTTGAATTTTACAAAAAAAAAAAAAAAAAATGGGGAAGAATTTTCAACAAAAAATAGAATAGTTAAACGTTAAGTTAAACAAATTAATTTTTCACACAAAAAAACGGTTTTTTAATCAAACAGTTCCATTTTCAACCAATGCGATGAATTTTCAACTAAAATGATGAATCTTTAACTGGAATAGTTGAATTTTATACCAAAAAGGTACAACAAATTTTCACCAAATATTTCAATTTCTAAATAAAAAAGATCAGTTATCAATCAAACAATTATATTTTTTTCTAGAAAAAATACATGATTAACCAAAAATAGAACAGAAAAATTTCCTGTTTAAGGGTGTTGGTTAACTCCGACTTGGAATTTTTTTTTTAATAGGCACGGCACTGACTCCATATATAATTTTTCCCAAGTATTTGAGAGCGAAAGAAAGAAAACTTGTCAAATATCCGGGGTTTTGCGAGGTCCTCGGATCAACGAAATTTATAGGAATGAAGCCGTTTGCTGAGGGAATAACTGTTTTCGCGGAAATTATGAATTTTCTGAAAGGGAGAAATCTGCGGATAGCAGAAGACAGCATTTGAACGGCGAGAACCGTTCGCAAATTTATTTTTTTACTCCCAATTCTGACATCACAGAAGTATTTCCAGAGGCCAGCTGATATTCGAAGACCCAAATCTTGATGATGGCGAACCTAAATTTCGCGAAATACGTCGCGAAATGGAGAAAAATGTGGAACAAAATTGAGATGTCCTGTGTATGTGAGGACCATAAGACTGTATTGGTAAGCAGCAAAGCAAACTCGCCAACAGACCGGCTGTCAAATTCGCGCTCCGAATCTTCAATGCTCTGAAGTCCGCACCACACATTGCCACTCGCGAAATCGTGGCGCAAATATTTAAAAAGTTTTTGAAGACAGCAACTGCAAATGCACCAATTTTATAGATAAATCAATTTATGATTGTATGTAAATTTGTAAATTTACCCAGTTTCAAATTATAACTTTGAAATTATAAATTATAAATTTATCAAGTTATCTAGGCTACAGATTCTGCCGTCATGCGTTTGAGTCCTTGGACTCTCTTCATACAAAAATTATTATTGTTGACACAAAAATATTTTTATAATCTGTTGATTTTTGTATCAATCATTTCTTTGATTCATGCATAAATTTCGGGATTTCCGAAATTATAAAAACTAGTTATTTTCAAAGTTATGACAATTTTTTGCTGATAAATATTAATATTTTTTTTTAATCGGGTGGAGCAACAAAAATCTTTTTTGTAAGAAGCTTTTGGAGGGCGGGAGTGCCAAAAAATGCCAGTTATCCTCCAATAAATTATCAAAAAAATTAAGAACATGAATAAAATCAATAAAATTAATAAAACGAATAAAACGGATATAATGAATCAAATCAATCAAATCAACAAACTCAATAGAATCAATAAAATAAAATAAATCAATGAAAAAAATAAAATCAATAAATTGAATAAAATCACTAAAACCAGTGCAATTTTCATTTTATTGATAATAATTTGGTTTTAGTATTTCATTCAATTTATTGACTTCATTGAGTCATTTGATTGTATTTTTTAATAAAAAAGTCAAATATTTACAATCAAAAATGAATAGATTGAACAGAATCAATAAAATAAATCAATGAAAACAATAAAATCAATCAATTGAATAAAATCACTAAAATCAGTGCAATTTGAATTTTATTGATAATAATTTGGTTTTAGAATTTTGTTCAATTTATTGACTTCATTGAGTCATTTCATTGTATTTTTTAATAAAAAAGTCAAATATTTACAATAAAAAATGAATAGATTGAACAGAATCAATCAAATCAATCAAATAAACGAACTCAATAGAATCAATAAAATAAAATAAATAAATGAAAACAATAAAATTAATAAATTGAATAAAATCACTGAAATCAGTGCAATTTTGATTTTATTGATAATAATTTGATTTTAGTATTTTATTCAATTTATTGACTTCATCGAGTCATTTCTTTGTATTTTTTAATAAAAAAGTCAAATATTTACAATAAAAAAATTAATAAATTGAACAGAATCAATCAAATCAATCAAATCAACAAAATCATGGAATCAATCAAATGAAATAAATCAATCAAAACAATTAAATCAGTAAAATGTAGATTTCATTTATGTGTTTTTTTATTGATTTTGTTGATAATAAATTGATTTTATCGATTTTAGTAATCTCATTCAATATTATTATTCAATATTTACAATAAAAAAAGCAATACATTGAACAAAATCAATAAAATAAAATCAATAGAATCAATAAAGTAAGTCAGTCAAAGCATTAAAATGAATGAATTGAATAAAATCACTATAATCACTAAATTCCGTGTAATTTTAATTTTACGGACAATAATTTGATATTTTTATACCGATTTTCTTTATTTTATTAAAAAATACGATGAAATTAATAAAAAAATTAATAAATTGAATTAAATCACTGAATTAAGTATAATTTTGACTTTATTGTTTATAATTTGATTTTCTCGATAATAGTGATTTTATTCAATTTATTGATTTTATTGATTAATTTCATTGTATTTTGTGATAAAATAAAGAAAATTAATATAAATATTCGATTTTGTAACAAATACAATCAAATGAATCACTAAAATCAATAAATTGAATGAAATCAGTAACATCAATAAAATCAATTTATTATCAAAAAAATGAACAACATCAATCAAATCAATCAAATAAAATTTATATCGGTTTCGCTGATTTCATTGATTTTATTGATTTGATTGATTTGATTCATTATATCCGTTTCAATCGTTTTATTAATTTTATTGATTTTATTCATGTTCTTCATTTTTTTGATAATTTATTGGAGGATAACTGGCATTTTTTGGCACTCCCGCCCTCCAAAACCTTATTACAAAAAAGATTTTTGTTGCTCCACCCGATTCAAAAAATATTAATATTTATCAGCGAAAAATTGTCATAACTTTAAAAATAACTAGTTTTTATAATTTCGGAAATCCCGAAATTTATGCATGAATCAAAGAAATGATTGATAAAAAAATCAACAGATTATAAAAATATGTTTGTGTCGACAATAATAATTTTTGTATTCCTAAAATATATCTTTGCAACTTTTTATTGTTGTTTTTATAATATTTATTCATATTCACGGTAATTTATTGGCAAAAAATTAGAAACAAAAAAAAATTAAAGAGAGTACGAGGACTCGAACGCATGACGGCAGAATCTGTAGCCTAGATAACTTGATAATTTATAATTTATAATTTCAAAATTTTCAAATCATAATTTCAAAGTTATAATTTGAAACTGGGTAAATTTATAAATTTACATACAATCATAAATTGATTTATCTATCAAGTTGGTGCATTTGCAGTTGCTGTCTTCAAAAACTTTTTAAATATTTGCGCCACGATTTCGCGAGTGTCAATGTGTGGTGCGGACTTCAGAGCATTGAAGATTTGGATCGGAGCACGAATTTGACAGCCGGTCTGTTGGCGAGTTTGCTTTGCTGCTTACCAATACAGTCTTATGGTCCTCACATACACAGGACATCTCTATTTTGTTCCACATTTTTCTCCATTTCGCGACGTATTTCGCGAAATTTAGGTTCGCCATCATCAAGATTTGGGTCCTCGAATATTAGCTAGCCCCTGGAAATACTTCTGTGATGTCAGAATTGGGAGTAAAAAAATAAATTTGCGAACGGTTCTCGCCGTTCAAATGCTGTCTTCTGCTATCCACAGATTTCTCCCTTTCAGAAAATTCATAATTTCTGCGAAAACAGTTATCCCCTCAGCAAACGGCTTCATTCCTATAAATTTCGTTGATCCGAGGACCTCGCAAAACCCCGGATATTTGACAAGTTTTCTTTCTTTCGCTCTCAAATACTTGGGAAAAATTATATATGGAGTCAGTGCCGTGCCCATTAAAAAAAAATTCCAAGTCGGAGTTAACCAACACCCTTAAAGAAACTAATTTCTAACAAAAAAACAAAAAATGAATTTTCAACAAAATAGTTAAATTTGCAACTGCAATAGTTAAATTTTCGGTTAGAAAAATTTATTTTCAACAAGGTCGTTAAATTTTCAATCAAAGGTGAACTTTTAATTAAAATTATGAATCTTCAACGAAAAGAATTAATTTTTAATAAAAGAGTTGCAATTTTAACGAAGGAGTTAAATTTTCAACTGAAAAAGATGAATTCTCAACGAACAATGTGATGTAATTGAAATGACAAACAAAGAAGATTTTAATTTTAAATGAAAAACAGTGAGAATCAAGAATAGGAGTTTTCAATTAAAAAAATACTTTTCATTCAACAGAGAAAACAAATTCAGAACAAACTGTGAAAAACAAACAAAATATAAATTTTCAACCAAGAAGATTACTCTTCTACCAAAAAGGACGAATATTCAATAAAACATAGGACGTTATTATTAAGTACAATAAAATAAAAAAAAAAACGAAAAGGGCACATAGCCCAATATTTCATTTACACTTCACTCTGACCAAGTTCCAAATCCAAATCCAAGACCAAATCTTTCATGGTTTTTTCTTCTCTTTCATTTACCTAAATAAAAATGTATCCCCTATAATAAATATTTTTCAGTAAAAATAAAATATAATTCACTTTGTTCACGAAAACTGCCTTTTATAGGTAATTATAAAACTTTCATTCAATTTATTTATCTCTATGAACGATTGAAATAAAAGTTCATTGTACTATTTAGTTCAATTGAATATAGAAAATAATATATAACAAGCCATAAACCCATTAGCGCCTAGCGATGCCATATGGCATCACTTTGACGTTGTTTGATATTTGCGCGTCAATTGTCGCAACCGCCCGAACTAACCTAAAGCTGGCTCAGGGGGATTCCCCACGGAATTTTCAACAACCAATGGTCCTTTCATCCTCAGGTAGACCTAAAGTGTTAGTCATATAAAAAAATGCAATTCTGAAACCCTAAATTAATTCAGGCGCTAATGGGTTAATACATACGATATTTTTTATAACAAATGGATGATTTCAGGCATTTCTCGAAATACAGTCATGATTTCAGTCCATATTAAATTTTGTATAATAAAGCATGAAATTAATTTTAACCAAATCTACGGTAATTTTAGAGGTGATTTATGGTAACTTATTATAGATTACCCAAAATTCATTTTCAAGCATTTTCATAAATTTCCGAAAATTTATGAAAAATTTCCATAAACTTTCGGGAATTTATGAAAATTTTTGGTAAATTATCTTAATTTCACAGGTAAATATGGTAACTTACCATGGAATACCCAAAATTCATTTAAAAACATTTCCATAAATTTCCGGAAATTTATGAAAAATATTGGTCATTTATGGTAATTTCACAGATGAATATGGTAACTTACCTACCTACCTACCGATCTCTCCAGTAGCTTAGTGGTTAGAGCACCTGACCGGCAATCAGTTGACCTGGCGTTCGATTCCCAGCG
>CAKNXH010001261.1:289212-321186 GCA_932178445.1 Andricus quercusramuli | reverse complement strand
ACTATATGATTAACGGTGACTGGAGTTCAGACGTGTGCTCAGTATAATTTTACAATTGAATCCATATACCAAAAATAGGCCTAACTAACATTTGAGTAAGCCACCTGAGGGGCGTTGAGTTTAATCGTATTTAGCCATATTCAGGCGGCTTTAGTTGTATGAACATACCATTTTTCCAATTGTACACATGCACAGAAAAAGTAGGGATTTAATTTTGTTTCAGGTCATTCTCTTAATCAATGTAAGAACTGAAAAACAATCAAATTGCTTTCAATATAAGTCACGCCTACCCCGAAATGGAAATGGCCTAATGGTATAATAATAATGATAATGGTTTAATTTTTTTTCGTATATTTTGACGCCGATTCTTTGTTTGAAATGAAATTTTATTTTCTACTATACCTAAACATTAGGATGTACTAGAGAGGTGCAATTTTGAAAAAAAATAAATGTTCCAACTTTTTTCAGCTATTTTTAAATATTTTGAAGGGATTTGTTCATCGCAAGATGTTTACCTTATAGAACCTCTTTTTAGGTGCCAAAATGAAAAGTTTATGCCTATCAGTACCCAGTTGAGTATTACTTGCACAATTCTCATTTTGATCTCAAAATTATCTTGAGGTCTCATAGCAATGAGAGAAAAAAACCCTAGAGGTGCATCACCTTTTAGGTTGAGTTTCTGTGAAGCCCATCGTGTACTGCTGTACAAGTGTACAATTTTACACTTGTGAAATTGTATAAATATACAATTTTACAATTACTTTTTATTCAATCTGCAAGACTGTAATTACTGAATTTCTATTAATGGACCATTGGTTCACGTTTATTTTATACTGCAAGGTGAAACCGTCGCCATTATTACTTGTCCTGGCCAACCACAGACTCCGTTTCGTTTTCTGCTTCAGAGCTGAAATCGATTTTCAATGATACAGAAGTAGACGTTTCTAATTTCAGCGACGAGCCAGCGACCCGACTGCGACGTGAAATTACGTCCATTAAGCCAAATAACGACCAATAGGAGCGGCCTATGCTAGCAAGAGGGGTTTCTTTTATATTTGGTGTTTTTTTTCTTTCTTGGATAAAGTTGAATTAATTATTTAAAACTAAATTTGTGATAAGGTAAATGTCCCAGTAATCGTGATGGCCACAATAATCGTAAAACTTGGTTCTAATTTGAATATATTGTTAAAAAACATGTTAAAAGTAATATTTAATCATAGAATGATGAATAAAAAAACAATTTTGTCGCACGTGACCTAACATTTCAATGTTATAATTGGTTCCATTTAATGTCTGAAGATGCTCAAAAAAGCTTGAAACCCCCTTGAACATTCAGAAAGCACCCCAATTCAACCCCTAAGAATGGAAAAAATGATGAAAACTGACGCAACCTCCAGACCTATAAAATTTTACTGCAGGTCAGACAAAACCTGGAAATCAGGGAAAAGTCAAGGATTTTGAAGAAAATGTCAGATTTCACATTTCTGTAAGAAGCGCTTTAAGTAACTGTTGAAAATATCAATGGGTGCCACAAATTTTGAAAAATTGTTAAAGTTATTCAGAGATGTCAATAATTCGAAGAGATTTTAAACGATTTTAAAGATTTTAGAGTATTTTTCAAAATTGCTCGGAATTTTCAGAAGCTTTACAAATTTTCAATTTTTTTCAAATATTTTAAAGGATTTCAAATATTTCAGGGTATTTAAAAATATTCAAAGAAATTTTTAATGGATTTTAATAATTTGAAGGGATTCCAAAGGATATAAAAGATTTTAGTTTTTTTTTTTTTAATTCCAAGGAATGTTTAAGAGATTTCAAAAGATTTTCAAATATTTGAAACATTTTCGGGTAGTTTAATAGATTCCGAATAATTTACAATAGACTTCAACAATTTAAAGGAATTCAAATATATTTTGAAGTATTTTCAAGACATTCAAGGAATTTTAAAAAGCTTCAAAAAGTTTCAAGGGATTTTAAAGGATTTCAAAGAATTTAAAATATTTGAGGGTATTTTAAAAGATAGTACGTTTTCAAGAGATTCAAGAATTTTCAAGGTATTTCTAATGATTTGAATGCTTTTAAAGAATTTGAAAAAAATGTCATATTTTAAAGAAAGCACTAGAATTTTGAAAGATATTGAACAATTATATAAAATCTGAAAAGTTTTAGAATATTTAAAAAGATTGCAAGGAATTTCATAAGATTTTTGAGAATTTCAGTGATTTTAAGGGGTTTTAAAAGCTCAAGGTATTTTAATACATTTTGCAGTACTTCAGGAAATATCAGATTTAGCGGGATTTTATAATATTTGAATGGATTTCAATGAGTTTATTCACAATAGTTGAGGGATCTTGTAGGATTTTAAAGATGTTAAAAAACTGTAATGTATTTCTAAAGATTTTATGATATTTTCAAAGAATCCAAGGAATTTATAATTGATTTGAGTGACGTAGTGGGATTTCAAAGGATTTTAAATATTCTAGGCTATTTAGAAAGATTCCAAGGTATTATTGGGAGCTTTGAAGAGTTTCAAGGGATTTCAAAAGATTCCAATGAATTAAAAAATTTGCATGCAATTTCCAAAGATTCTTCAGGAATTTTAATTAATTTTAATAATTTGGAGGGACTTCAAAAGGCTTGAAATATTTTAGGCATTGCAAAAGATTTCGAGGCATCGTCAAAACTTTTAAAAAATTTCAAGTAGTTGAGTTTTTCAAAAATTTCCTAAAATTCCGAAAGATATGGAACTATTATACAGGACCTGTGAGGATTTAAAATATTTCTTGAAGGGATTTACAAAGCTCTTAGGGTATTTTAATATATTTTTACCAGAATTTCAGGTAATAAAAGACTTCACGATATTTTATAATATTTTAACAGATTTCAAATAATTTATCCACTAGAAATGATTTAAAAGATTTTCAAATATTTTTTGCAGTTTATTTGCATTAATTTGAAATTCCCTGGCGGAAAAATGATACGTTTTTATAAATTTTTGATTCAATCAAGTTCTTTTTAATTGATTTTTTTTTTGTTTTATCCAGAAGCCTTTTTAATTTACCTTGAATTTGTAGGTATTTTGTCACATTCTGTTGAATTTTCTTAAATTTTGCTAAGCCCATTTCAAACTTACTGAACGTAATGATTTGTTACATATTTCATACGCTAGGATTATTTAGTTCAAAAATGATGCCAAAAAGGTATCAACCCTTTACGTCTTGTAGAAAACATCCATAGTCAACCCCTGAGAATATAAAAAATGAAATTACCCTAATAGCAGGACCTACAATTTTAAATCCCAAATAGTTACAGTTAATGTCCAAAGATACACAAAGAATTTACCTCTGCCTAGCTTTTCTGTGGAACTTTCATTTTCTATTCCTAAGATATTGAAAAATAATAAAAAAACAATTTTAACAAGAGCCTAACTTCTAATTTGATGTTCAAAGATACCCGAAAAAGTTTCATCTGCTTTTCTGGAACATCCCCGTTTTCTGCCGTGACATTTTTTTTTCTTGTTTCGTGTTTGTAAGTATTGCATACTTCAGCGAGTTGAATCAGGAAAAAAGATAAGTTTTGACTTTTGCTGACCATGGATTATAAATTATTAAAATTCTATGCTGTGTTCATAACTCAAATTTTGGTTGCATTTATGTTGTCTGGATGAAACACAATACATTTATTCCGGGTAGGAAATCAGTTACTGTCTTCCTTCAATTATAAAGTCAATATGGACTTGTGGTGGAGTTCGAAGGTAACTTTGCAGGAAAATTTACTGCCTTGGCGTGCAAACCATACGGAAACAAATCTCTACCAGCAGGAAGCTGTATATTACGAGATGATAGCACAGAGTTCGTTTCAGTGACCCATCCGAGATCCGACGTGGTAACTTATCGGCTTAAAGAATTAGAGGAAGGATATTTCGACTCACGATACTGTCTACCTTTCTTTACGGATTCGCCTTTAATGTGGAGAAATGAGTTTTCTACGGTTGTCCCACGTACGAGAAATCTCATATAAGTAAGGAAAGGACAACTGTTCAGTAATGGTTACCAAGAGTCTATTTTATTTCGATTCTTCTATTTCAATCAACCATACATGCCTTCTATATAATTCCAAGTATCACGATATTATATAAAAAAGTGCAATTTTTACATTTGTTGGATTTGAAATTGTGTTGAGTAATTTATACTTGACTGGAAAAAGGGAGAAGGGAAATTTTTGAACTTTTAGTACCTCCTGAAACTATGAATAGCTCGGGAACAATTTTCTGGGACATTCTGCTTCTCCGAGACTTAAGACTAGCAGCTTCTAAAAGACGAGTTGACATGTTTAAAAAATTGTTCCCTTACTTCAGTAAAAGTCTTATGTTGGTATATAAGGTCAATCTACTGAATTTCGTTTAAAACCTGTTGCAGGCATATTAAACAAAACTCGGGTCTTAAGTATAGTAAGTAGTAGTTCATTTAGGGTTTATTTAACACTTTATGGAGGATGAATGATTATTTGATTTTGAATCATATTCGAAGATACATGCGTGCAAAAATGGCATTTCTCACACAGATTTAAATGGCTTTAATCAGAAAATGTATATACTCGTACTTAAATAGAATCTGGTGACGACTTAATTATTAGGCCAACTACTATTTTTGAAGGGAACGTGAAAACCTGTCATTTGGTACAATTTTAACTAACACATGGAGTTGTGTTTCTTCTACGAGTGTTTCAAATGACTGAGTTTCTGCTCATATTTCGGATTAAGGAGTTCAAAAGATATTATTCAACGATACTAAATAAGATGGTCTCTTCAAAATAAGATTATTAATAATTCATCGCATGCATCACTTCATCGATATAGGTTTTCTACAGTAAGGAAAAGACTAGGAGGGTAACAGTGCGCTCGTGGTGGGGGACTGCCTGCTGTCACCACAGGGGGTGCGCAAGGGTCAGACTACGATCTCGTACGATCGTACGATATCTTCCAGAAACATGTATGCGGACCAGTCGTGGATCGCCTAATATTTTTATATTCTAAATACTAAGCTGTACTGTACTGGAAAGAACGAAATGAGATGAAAATACGGATTCTTAATTAATTAAGGACATTACTTATATGTTCCAATACTTAAAATATGATAATGTATCAGAAAATACTACTAACTTATAGTTTTGTGAACATGTTGAAATTCATTGAAATCCTAACAATCCAACTGGAACCTTTCAAAATATTCCTCACTGTAAAAACTAGGATTCGATTTAGAACTTAATTCGGTATTAAAACTGTTCACGCAACAAAACAATTGCACCTCAGTTTGATCCGCCAATCTAACAAAATAGGGTCGATTTGTGTATCGAAACAGGCTCAGAATGAGAATCATCTGTGAACAACTAAATCTGGCAAAACAAATTCTAAACTGTCAAGTTTAGAAACCAGCGTAACCCCGAAATGAGATGTCGATGTCTTGCGCGCTCCAACTGTTAGATCTTTTTGACTTTTAAATTCACTCAATACTGAAATTTTCTGTCCGTGTCAACTTGATACTACGTCGGTTTATAAGATCCTTTTAAGGACTCACTTTGAAAAAGAAATTTTGAATTAGGAATATGTTCAAAATATAATCAGGATACGTTTAAAAAATGCACTAACCTTCAAATCAACTGGCTGTATAATTTTTAAGCAATATTTCCACGCATACAAAATCTCACAAGTCAATTTTTCAATCTATATTAGCTCATCCAGAAAATTTGCATGTATCTGAAATCGACTCGTTTATATAACTTTTAAGTCCAATATAACAAATTTTGAGCAGTCGGAATAATTTAAAACATCAAATTCATCTAAATATAAACTCCCGAATATTTTGAGTCCTTCGGAAGGATTTGCTTCAAGACGACGAAATCCAAAATTTGTGACGCACTCAAATGATAAAAAATATACTAAAAAAAATTAGCTCGAGACATTAATTTTTGCTCTTGAAGTTATTTGAATTGATTCTTAAAACATAAATTTATTCAAAGACTTTGTATTACGACGCCGATACCAAGTGCTATAGGGGCAGCATTTAGACTTGACAAAAATTTTGAAAATCTTATACATTTGGCAGATTTCCAATGAAAGTTAGTACGAAGAGATTTTCTGGGCGCACAATACGAATCAGGGGTGAAAATTAAAAAATTTAACTGAAATTAAGAAAATTGTATTAATTTGGTAGATATCCATGAGATTCAATAAGTGGGGTTTTCGGGGCGCATAAGAGGAATTTGGGGTAAAAATTCAACAATTAAAAAAAGCGAATTAAATCTGGAAAATTTTATTAAAATACTGGGTTTCCATGAAACTGAGAAAAAGAGGAGGTTTCGGAGCACAGAAAAGAAATTTGTAGTCCACATTCAATAATTAAAAAATTTGACTGAAATGTTGAAAATGTAGATAAATTGTTAGGTTTCCATTAAAGTCAGTACGAGGGGGGTTTCCGTGTCACAGGAAATAAATTTGGGGTCAAAATTAAAAAATTCAAGAAATTAACTTTAAAACTTTTTAATTTCTTCACATTATTTAATTGCTATGATAGTCAGTACGAGGGGTTTTGGGGCACAGAAAATGAATTTGGGGTCAAAATTCAAAAATTCCATAGTTTGACTTTAAATTGTTAAAATGTTATTAAGTTGATAGATTTTCATGAAAATAGAAAAGGAGGGAATTTTCGACTCTCATAATACGAATTTTGGTGTCAGTCAAAGGTGGGGTTTCAAGTAACAGAATACGAATTTCAGGTGAGAATTGAAAAAGCTTAGCAAATTTTGAAAATTTTATTTAATCGGTAAATTTTTATCAAAGTCTGTAAGAGAATATTTTTTGTGTCACAAAAGAGGATTTTGCGGCCCAAAATTCAAAAAGCTGACATCAATTTTGAAAATGTTATTAATCTGGTAAATTTCTGTGAAAGTCAATACGAGGGTTTTTTTTCGGGGTAAACATTCGTATTTTCAGACTCGAAAAACTCCTTTTTAGAATTCATGAAAATCTGCCAAATTATTATTTTCAAAATTTTAGGTTGACATTCAGTGATTTATGACTTGATAAACCCCCCTTGTACTCGACTTTCATGGAAATCTACCAGTTGTATGTCTCGAAAATCCCTCTTGTTTTGTCTTTCATGAGAATTCACTAATTTTTAAAATTTAAGTCGCTTTTTCAATTTTGAACCCAAATTCTTATTTTGAGACTCGAAAGCCCCTTCCTTTTTGACTTTCATGGAAATCTATAGGTTTAGTCCAATTTTCCAAATTTCAATTCAAATTTTCGAATTTCTTAATTTTGACTTCTAATTTGTATTCCAAGACTCGAAAAGCACCCGCACTGGTCTAACATAAAACGTTCCGATCCCTGGTCTTTTCATCTATTTTTTTGTTTTTTGTTAGATTGAAGTTTAGAACAATTGAAGCAATGTACCCTCTAAATCAATTTAGTTTGCTATCTCGGATCAATCATCAATCTGAAGTTAGCAAACTAAACAAGACAGAAACTGGTACTAAAATAGACTATTCTGTGAGATCATATTAGAACGTCCAAAAAAAAATCCCAGATAAAAATGAAGGCCTAGTTTTTACTGTGATATATCCCTAGAAATTCTCTAAGGTTCTTTAAACTGTTTAGACATAATTTACAAACCCGTGAAATCCCCGGAAATCTTTATAAATAACTTGAATTATTTGTGGAATCCCTTGACATACTTTTAGATAACTTGTATGTATACCATTAAGCCATTTCCCTTTATCCGGGATAGGCGCGACACTACCCGATTCGGGTAGTGTTTCTAGGTGGATAGTTTCTTGTAGTAAATAACTACAAGTGTGGGCTCACCACACCCACGACATGCCAACAGCACGTAGTTACTAGTATTCCCGGACGGTCACCCATACAAGTACTAACCGCGACCAACACTGCTTAACTTCAGTGATCTAACGAGAACTGGTTTTTTCAGCGTGGTATGGCCGTTGGCATGATAATCCTTAAAATCTTTTAAAATACTTTCAGATCTCTAGAAATCTCTTGAAATCCCTTTTGAAGTATTTTTGCATCACTCAAATCCTTTAAAAGTTTTGTAATATCCCGTTAAATACTCTGAAACTCATTACAAAACTTGTACAAATTCTTTAAAATTTTTTCAAATCCCTTGAAGTCTTCTAAAATCAGTTTCACTTCATGAAAATCTTGTGAAATCACCCAAAATCGTTTTATTGGCCAAGATATCCATTGAAATATTCTTGATTTACTTGAAATCCTTAGAGAACCTGTAAAATCCCTTGAAATGTTTTGAAGTCACTTGCAATTCTTTAGACGTGCTGTAAAATCTCTTGAAATATTTGGGAATACATTAAAAAAACCTCCAATCTTATTAAGTACTTTATAATGCCTCAAAATTCTTTGAGAACGCTTTAAATCTGTCAAAATGTCTCAAAATCTCCTGGTATGTTCTCAAATCCATTAAAATTTGTAGCTGTACTGTGAAAGCCTTTCAAATCTTTTACCGTGTGCATAGTCTCAATGAATTATTTGAAATCGCTTGTGATATTTTTAAATTACTTGAAATACCATAATATTTTTTAAATCTCTTGAATTGGTATGAAATCCTTCGAAATTCCTCGAAATCTCTTGAAATCTGTTGAAATCACTTTAAAAATATCAATTTCATTAAATATTTCGGATACGTTGATATTTTTTACAATTTTTCAAAATCCAAAGAAATCTTCTGAAATTTTGTGAAATCTTTAGAAATCTTCCATATCTTAATATCTGGTATACACTCAAAATTCGAATGATCAACTCTTCGGTATTAAAGAATTAACGAAATGAATTTTTGTTAGCATTAGATTCAAGTTTCATTCTCTTAATTTGAATTATAAAATCGTCAAAAAAGCCGAACAGTATTTATGAAAAAAATATTTTCTTAAAAATATTTATTTACCTGATATGTAATATTTGTCTTTTTGATTGAATTTGCAGCAAAAGACGTAATTTTCATTCAATTTTAATTACCAATAGCTTATTCTATTCCTCAAAACATTATTGATAATTTTATTAATTTGTTTTTACTAAATTCTTATATATATTTAAAAAAAATTTAGATTCACAGAGTGAATAACTTTACGTTATGTGTGATTTGCAAATAAGATAATTTCCATAAAAATATATAAAAAATGGAGTTTGCGAATAAGATATTAAAAATAAACACTGAATATTAATTTGTCTAATTTATGATTTTTTTTCAAAATTCAATAAAAGTAATTGATTTGCGTCTATTTTCCTTGATTTTCACTCAATATGAGAATTAGATTTTTTTAAGCTCCAACATATGTCGAGAATATCTTTAACAATGATAGATTCTAAATCTTTCAAAAACTAAACGATTTCAAAATTTAAACGTTATAAAATTTAAATCGTTCAAAATTCCACTGCACTTTATATCGAAGGCCAAAATAGTTATTATTTTATACGTTGAAAAGCTAAACCATGAATTATTTTTGGAAGCTTTATAAATTCAACAATTTCAAGATTCAAATAACTTCAAGTTTTCATTAAGAATGAATGATTTAAAAATAAAATGATCAAAATTAAAGGAATTGTAGTATTGAAGTTTTCAATTTTAGGATTTTAAATTGAAATCTTGAAGAATTTAACTATTTTAATTCAAAAGCTTGAATAGTACGACTTGTTCGATATTTCACAATTTGACAATCATTAATTATAATCGATTTAAATTAAAATAATTCAGCGTTGAAGGCTTCCAGTATAAAAAAATATTTCTATTCTATTCTATTATCAAAATTCTAGTTTAGAAAGTTTTTCGTTAACAAATTTTTGAACTCCTTTCACTTTTGAATGTTTCCAATTTTAAACTGTTCTTTTGAACATTTTTTAATCAATTTCATTTTGAACAGTAAAAACAACAGTGAATTCATTTTTATATCGAATATTTGGTGGCTTCTTACGCGGAAAGTGTATCCAACCACTTTGAATTTTTTCTGGAAATTGATAAGGGGCATTTTTTTGAAAATAAAAGAAGATGATGTGTTCACGGAATAAAAGTTGATACTAAAAACAGGTATTAAATTTTTAGGTTGCACTCGTTACGCAGAAGCTTCGGTATCGCAATCCTTAAACTTGAAAGGACACTTTAGCTTACGATCGTTGCTAGATTATGCTATTGCGCCATCCTGGAGTTGCATCTAAGTACTAACTACAATTTTTATGGGGCACTTACGGATCTTAATCGTTCAAATAATAAAAACTGACATAGATTGGCTTTCAGCAGCCGGGCAAGGTAATAGGATATAATAGATGATTATGTTTATATGAAGATTTATGCAGTATAGGCAGGGTGACCGCAGGTCAGAGAAACTCTGCACCGAGAGAACATACTTACGTTTTCTGTATGGGAAATCCATGAATTTGATGCTTGACCTTTTCATGCTGAGATGGTATGAATTTCGAGCATTAATAGCTTAAAGTTCGTACTGAAAATTCAAACAATATGCATGGAAAAGTATCACTGCGATGAGTGAGCGATGAGTGAACAAGTGTGATGAGCGTAATGTTACTCTGAACGCTTGTGATCCATACTAAAATAGTATGGTCCCCATTCGTTCGCTCGTTTGCACATTAAACGCGTGTAGTTGTTACTCTCAGAACATACAGTTTAGACTTCAAATGCATGGTATTATACGTATTTTGTATAGCGCTCTATCTACACTAAATAAGTATGAATGTGTGCTGTCATAGCTTGAAATGATCCATACTAACTTAGCGTTGAGACGAGATCATACGAGAAAAGTAAGTATATTCTCTCGGTGTGAAAATCAGGGGAAATTAGCGAATTTCGTTGGTCAGTGAGAGTCAAGGAAAAGTCAGGGCTGAACTGTCAATAATAATACAAAACAAATCCAACTCTAACCGAAAAATGCCTTCGACATATTGGGCGGTAACAATCTTAAGCCTGAGGCATTACTTATATATAATAATAACAATAGAGTAATAGTAAAATATTAGTATACAATAGTATAAATAATAGTATCCATGAAACCTTTGATAGATTTCAATCATTTGAACGGAATTCAAAGGATTCTAAAGATTTTGGGATAATAACAAAAATCCGTAGGAATTTTCAATATCTTTAGAAAGTTTCAAGGGATTTCAAAAAATTTCAAAGGATTTGAAATTATTTAGGATATTTTGAAAATTGCAAGTTAATTTTTGATAGATTTCCATCACTTGAACGGATTTCAAAGGATTTTAAAGATTGTAGGGTAATTAAATAAATCCTATGAAATTTTCAAGAGCTTTAGTAAGTTTCAAGGGATACAAAAGATTTCGAAGGACTTTAAACATTCTAGGATATTTCAAAAAATTCGAAGGAATTTTTAAGAGCTTTATCAAATTTCAAGGGAATTAAAAAGACTGTAAGGGGCTTTCATATATTTCAGGGTATTTTTAATAGATTTCAATAATTTCAAGTAATTGCAAAGAATTTATAATGTTTTTTTTTTTACTTTTTCTTTAATTCATATTCTTCTAAATTCACTCATTTCTACTCAATTCAATGGTTTTTTTACTTCTTGTTTAATTCATCCTGAAGACTTTTAAACAGACGCTGGATTTTCAGAGATTGGTCTAAACTTAGTTGAATTCCAGAGAATTTTTCTAAATTCATTTCAAACTCACTGAACGTAATAAATTTTCCAATTACATTTTTTTATATTTCCTTTGAATATTTCAAAAGTTTACCTCAAATTTTTATGAATTCCATTCAACTCTTCTTATTTTCCTTAAAATAACTTATGTACTTTTATAAATTTATCCTGAACTCTATTAAATTTACCTGGAATTTCGATCACCTTCATCAAATTCTTTCAAATTCTTCAAAATTCAAAAGAAAATTTATTTTTAATGTGGATAATTAATTCACATTAATAATTAATAGATATCAATCACTTTTTTCACTTTTTGGGTTAAAAATTAGTCATTTCTTCACGTTTTCAGAGTAAATTGGGCTGTGGCAGCTGCGAGAATAGTAAATTCAAAATTTATGCTTTTAAATATTTCTCTTCCTTTTATAAAAGATTCTATAATAAAAATGTTGCAAGACTAGAATTGATCTTAAAATAATTGTAGCCAGGGGGAAAAACTAGTCAGGGGAAAAAATTCAAATTAAATAGATTTAAGTGTTTTAAAATTGAATTTAATCTAGGGTGAAATGCTGGAATCGCTGGTGTACCTTCATAGATCTTCAGGGCAGTATTTCAGGTCGAGGCACTTATTAAGAGACGAAATTCTCATTCCGCGTTCATGTTCTAGTCTTTAATGGGGAAGGCACTCATTACCGATGGTCTATCCTCTTCTTAATTCCGCGCTCGCGCATCCGCTCGATATGATAATTGACTGAATCGGAGATGAGCCGGGAAAACCGAGTTCAAGTAGACGGAAAACGGAAAGCAAGAAGAAGGGCAACGCGAAAGTGAGACAGTCTGAAGAGACAAAGGGGCTTTATTATAATGCCCGGACCGTGGAAATTGAGAACCGAGAGGGCCAAGTAGACGAGCTTTCAGGATCGTAGATTGCAGAAAGAGGAAAGAGCACCTCGAAAAGCCTGCGATTTATTATGATTCCACGTGAACTTTGTAGCGGTGGACCTCTTCTTCTGCTCCGTCTTTGCCTGTCCCAGAACGCAAACTTTTACGTTTTCGAACCTGCTAATTTATGGGGGAAAAAATAAGGGACGGCAAAAAGTTTCTAGATGACAATATCTTATACTGTTTTCTGATATGGCTATAGGTTTCTCATTATTTATAATGTGCCCCCTCAGGGCTTACATAACCTCCGTTTCTTTACATCTTTATTACACAATTTTTTCATCGCTTATTACCTAATTATCTTGCTAACAACTTTCTATGTGACTTGCGTTTCTTGTTTCTCCTTCTTTCTCTCCATCTTATGTTTTCCATTCCCCCCCCCCCCCCCAAATACTCTCTCATTCTTCTTCTTCATCTCCTTTAGCTTTTTCTACCTCGTACGTCCATTCTACCCGAGTCCCTCCGCCCCTAAAATTTTCTTTACATTATCTTCCCATCTCCTCCTTTCCTCTCGTACAAAATCCCTTATATGTTCTCATGCCTCCTATATTCATTTACATAATCTGTATTTTCTCTGCTCATTCTTCTACCAATGCATTGATTCTTTAACTTAATTTCCGAGTCTACATCTAGCTATTCTTGTCCATTTCCCCTCCATCTCCTCATCCTCTTTCCAGATATTTTAGCAATCCTTCACTTTTTATCACCTTTTACCATTTATTGTATCTTGATTCCCCTATTCTCCCCCGTGTATCTATTACATGATTTTCTCTATCTGTTTTGTCCAGTTCTGCATAGTCTATGTCTCCTCCTTCTGTCCCTCGGAATTGAAAAAAATGTTTTTTTTCTTCTTTCCATTGCGTTAATTCAACGGCCCCCTTTCCTCTTTCATCAAGCTCTTTTTGTCACCTGATTTTTCCGTCATTAGTCTATCTTCTTATAGGATTTCGTAGGCTACGCCAGAACTAGGAACTGGAATCTTGACCTGACCTTTGAAGCATGACCTTTTTTGTTTGACTTTTAAACTTTGACATTTGACCTTCGACACGTGACCCCAGACATCTCACGCGTTATGTTTAGCTGCTGACTAATGTCCTTCGACCTCTAAGATCTGACCTTTCAATCTGATCTAGGGCACCTAGATTTATTTGTCATCGCCCTTAGTTTTGTCTGAGTGCCGGAAATATTAATCTCTAAATTTGAGCGGAATCGCCTAATATTAACCCGTGCCTCAAAGACAATGAGGTTTTCGCATTGAGTTAACATGTGAAAAAGTAAACATCTTCTTAATGCATGATTCAAATGCGAAAATATAAGAAAATAAAAAGTAAATCATGTATAATAAAGTATATATATGTTTTGAAACTAATTTTCAATTGTTTGAACAATTTGAATTTGTTTAAACAACTAATTTCTGATAGAAATCGCTGAATAGGTATGTATTATAGGTGTTGTGAGTCTTATAAAGAATTTGAACCATATTGTTATTTGTTCTAACATTTTTTCTAATGTTTGAAAAATACTTAAATGTTTAAATAAATAGCTCATTAAAGAAAAATAAAAAGAACTTATTTCTTGACCAATTTTCAAACAAAAGATATTTTTATTTACCTTTTCGTTTAATAAGGTTCCCCTTAGTTTTCAAACCATTTTTAATTGTTCAAACAATGACAAATTATTTTAATTATTTTTTTCTCTAAAATGTGTGATGATATTTTCTTCATTTCATGATTTTGTTTATCACTGTTAAGAGTACAATTACTTGTTCAAATAACTTTCAGTTGTTCAATCAACATCTCTAAGTGTCAGTTCATCTTTTCCAGAATAAGGCGATAATTTCGTATTTTTAAAATAACTTTTTCAACTACATTAGTCGTATGTTGGTATTAACTTTTTTCTCACTTCGTATCATTCAAACAATTTTTGTAATTTAATGGCTATTTAAAATGTGGAAATTATCTGAAAATTCTTCATAGTTATATTACCGATCACGTTTTCTACAGGTATGTTAAAAAAATATAAATAAATAAATCATTTTCAAGCTTGGCAATAGGAACAACAATTCATTTTTAATATTACCATTGTTTATAGTAGATATAAACATTTAATTTAGTTAAAAATTTCATGATGAATACATATTGCTTTATTGACAATGTTTTTTCTTGGTGTCTAGAAAATGACAACGATAGTTCGCTACGATTTACACATTCTTAGAGAAAAAATTATTTAAAAACGCATTTTTTCATAAGGGGAACGATATTAACCAGAATGGTATATTTGAATATCCAAACTTATTAACAACTTGCTAAAGAAGTACGTTTTTCTTGTTTTTCTTCAATGAACCATGTATTCTTATATTTTATATATTTATATAATATATATTTATTTATTACGATTCATATGAGAGATTGATTGTTTAAACAAAGTAAAATTGTTTACATGATGAAAAATTATTTAAAAAATGTGTGGAAATTTAAAAAAATGTATTATAAGTTATGTTAGTACCATATTTTTACGTGTAAATTACGAATTGAGAAGAAGTGGTTATTCGAAAAAAGTAGGGGGTGAGAATAAGGAGAATAAACAAAAAATTTCAATATAAATGGGGACCACCCCAATGACATTTGACCATTGGAATGCAGTGAAAACTAATTTCCCCTGATTTGAAAAGGCGTGTTTATGACTGTACGCATTTTCAAATACTTTTAATCTAAAAGCACTTTTCCCTAAAAGAGATTTAAATTTCAAATAATTCCCTACATACGTGAGTGTGAAAAAACTGTGAATTCGAAACGCTTTTTGCAGAGCAATCGAGCTCAAATGCTTTATAAGCTCGAGAGCTTTGAAACGGCTTTCATTTCGTGAAAAAAATATCAATAAACATGTCTTTTTTCTTCCATCGATGTGGAAGTACTGATTATAGTTATATTCGAAATACAGATGACAAAAAAATGATTTAATGAATCATTTTATGAGTTTTTGGAATTTAAATTATTTGTGAATTCGATCCTGGCTGCTTTCACTTTACTTGTTTGATGAACGCTTTGATTTTATTCTTCCATCAACGTTGAAATATGTCAATTAAAGAGATTTTACTATAAAAACCCCATTTTGGACATATTATAAAATTTCTAAATGACATGTAATAAATATTTTTAGAACTCGTTGTGTCGTTGTTTTCAAATCAAACCCGAAAAATCCGTCTTTTAATAAACAAATTTTGTTATTCTTTTCTTTACTTCAATTCGCTGTAATTCAGCCAGTTTTTCAGAATTTTCAATAAAATTGACAGAAAAGATTCTCTATAATGTTATGCAACTGGCAGAGTAAATAACATATAAATATTTGTCCTTAATCAAAAGTTATACATTTTTACCTGAGACATTGCGTAAATCATGCATTCATATGTTGAATCTCATGGGTAGTCGAGCGAATTTTGAGCAGCAAAAAACTTCTAGTGTCAAAGTTGTTTTAAAAGTTATAAATGTGTTTTCTGCGTTAATAATTATTCAAAATAAATCCTCATTGAGAAATCAAGAAGGTTTTATTTCGGCCTTGTGGCTCGTTTATTCGCACGTTTGTATCAACTCGACGCGTTCGCGTAGAAATTCGCTCGTTAAAAACAATGAGAATATTCATATAGAAAAATGATCGAAATATGCATTCGTTCACAAAAAATGGTTTAAATAATTAACAGTTATTGTTCATTTGAAAAACGTGATAGCAAGAAGTGACTGGCGAAAAATTTGTTATCGATTTCGTAAAAACAGTCGACGCTATTCATGGAAGAATATTAAGCATGTGTATTTCTATATAAGAATTATTTAAATAAAAAAAACCTCCAGTCAGATTACTAAATATGACATCAAGAAGTTAAAGAAAAGACATTTTTAGTTTATTCTGTGCAAAAATAAAACCTATTTATTGAGAAATTGCCAAACTGTGTATTTCTTTATAAAAATTGTTTAAATAATTCGAATAGAGCTGCTAATTTTAATTAATCGTAATCGTACATTAAGTTTCCTCATTTTTCATGCAGAAACAATGAATTTCAACAACTGATAATTGCAAATCTTGAGATGATGACTCTTGTTTATTCATTTGTGTATAACGTGATGATTTTTTTCCTTATTCCAACATATTATAAATTATTTCTATTTGGTTACTGTACTAATTAAAAAACTTCTTCATTGAACTCGAAAATGTTTAAAACAGTGGCACACTTGAAAAGTGAAATTTGAAAAAATTATTTGTTATTGAACAAATAATGTTGCTTTGATTGAAATAATTTATTAGAATATGCTCGTTATACCTTTGAAAATTGAACTGTCGAGTGATTGGATTAGAAAAGCACCACGCGGCTAAAATAAACCCTCTATAATTTCTTAATGAGGATTTATTTTGAAGTTTTTGTTTTCCCAAATCTCGCTCGATATGAATGCAAGTTTTATGCAATTTCTTCCAGAAAAATATATAACTTTTGTTAAAAGCGAAATTTTTGAAAGTTTATTCACTCTAAAATTCGCGAAGGAGCATGCGGAATATTTTCTGTAAATTCCATCCAAAAATTCCAAGAATTGGATGGAATACGGAGAGTTGAATTCAAAAAATGCAAAAAATTTGGTGTTCTAAAAAACGAGTTTTTCGAGTTCATTTAAAAAGCAGCAAAAACCACAACTTTTGTATTAAAAAAAAAGATGCTCAACTAAATTTCCTGTAAG
Source organism: Andricus quercusramuli (assembly GCA_932178445.1). Classification (NCBI taxonomy): domain Eukaryota; kingdom Metazoa; phylum Arthropoda; class Insecta; order Hymenoptera; family Cynipidae; genus Andricus; species Andricus quercusramuli. The sequence continues at coordinate 303,835 of CAKNXH010001261.1, read as the reverse complement.
AATTATTACTTTAAAAATCAAAATTCAAATTTTTTTTGGAGAGAGTCCAGTTGCCAACGCCGTTTAGCGAGAAAAATTTATAGGCGATTTATATGTAGAATCCGGCACATAAATTCCTTGGAATAATTTAGAAAATATTTGAAATTGTTATGACTAATATATATATATATATATATATACTAATAATAATGTAATAATAATAAATAGCGTTTTTAATTCGTAAAAGTTCGCATCTCACATGTGGGGTTACAACTGACAGTAGAGAGGAAATCGCTATTCAGGCGAGAAATTCTCCCTCACTTTGTCTGAATTCTCGTCATAGCAGGCCCTCTGACACGTGCCACCTCAACGCCAAACAATATACTTCCATCACGTTGTCACTTCTTTGATAGGAGTATTCAAGCGGGGTACGAAAAGGGGTATTGAACGAAAAACGTTTTTTTTTTTTAAGGGAAAAGCGAAAACGGCGAAAGCATATTTCTTATCTGTAGGTAAATTTCACTTATATTGGCGATAAGCAAATAACATTCTTAATCAAGTTTAACATATTGATATTTATTGTAGTGACGCACGTCGAGCATATTCTAAACAAATTTTAATTCGGTTAAAACATTATAGGATGAGTAAAAACATGATTGCAATCGAGAATCTCGTTTCTATTATCGAGACAAACGAGACAAGAATTATTATTGTCCGATTTCTTATTATGGATTCTTAATCTTTTTGATGTGATAAACTCATCTAGAAGTCTTAATTTGGTATTGAATGTCCGTGACGTCACTAATTCCACCACTGGAAAAATTAAATTTCCATTTTGTTCTGATATTTTCTTGAAATTACACCTGAACTAGTAATGTACATCAAGACAAAAATTCTCGAATCTCGCTTGATATCACTTGATTTTTTTATTCTATTGAGACTCAAAAAATAAATTTTCTTGAACTTAAAAGAACGGTCTTCGCGATATACAAACAAAGGTGAAAATTTCGTTAAATTAAACGAATTTTTGTCCATCGAAGAAAATGATCGACTCAACCGCATTTTATGGTCGAATCAACCAAATACTTCATCTACCAAAAAAAGTTGCATCTACCAAATATTTTGTGGTCCATATAATAACCATATTTTATGGTTAAAAATTTGTTTTCTGTTGATTCAACCAAATCGTATTTTAAGTAGAAGTATGCAGTCCCCTTTCTTCAACTGTTTATTCTCAACTTGACTCATTTCGCAAAACCTGGAGCAATCGAGCAAGAATCTTGTATTTTTGCGCCGCTAGTAGATGACGTTGTTTTAAACTTTCATTAGTAACGTATATGTATAATTAAAAATAGTATATTACATCGCAAGTATGGTTATGCGCGCCTCTTCACTGAGAGGTAAATGTCCACAGGACGAATTGCGAACATTGAATTCCACGTGAAGACATGTGTAACCCTACGCGTGATGTATGATATTTTAGTCTAAACCACCATGTCATGAGACTGTAGACCCCCCTGAAAAATGAGCGTTAAATAGCCCTTTATCGAAATGGTACGATAATGTCCCGTGAAGTGAGTATTGTTTAATAATGATGATGATCAGGCCCGGGGACGATGTCCCCGTCGTCCCCCCCCCCTCTCGTCAGGCCTGATGATGATTATTGTCCGAACATCCTTCTGTTTTGTCTTCTCTATTTGTCACATTCCTCGAAGGCCAGCTCATATTTATCCTTCGATCTTCCGGGAAGTAAATCTTGTTGTGCTTCTTTCACTTCTTGATTTATGTTCGGTGGTGGGATTGCGGTTGTTTTTTTTCATGATTTTGAGTGCAGAAAGATTTACAATTATAACATTTCACGACGTAATTGCAGATGATTGAAGATTTCACGAATTCTATTGTTTCAGATGAAAACATACGATTGAGGTCGCAGTCAGCTGTTTGGGTTATGATTGGTAATCTCGTATGGCGGGAAATTTTCAAAGTGTATCGGTGCGAGGTAGAGTTTTGTATGTTTATATATATATATATATATATATGTGTGTGTGTGTGTGTGTTTATAGCACGGTCAGAGAATACATTGTGCGTTATTCAGTGGCCACGTGTGGAACTAGTAATCTGTCAGTGTAGCGGCGATTGGAACTAATAATTTGTCAGTAGCTGACAGCGTTCGGTAAAGTGCTATCTGACGCTCACTTTTCAAGGGGCGTCATAGGCTCATAACATGGTGGTTTGGAATGAAGGCGATATAATATGTATATCAAATAAATCTTAGTTATACCTATATTTGTGCAAAATATCGAATATTCTAAAATTTTAACTTAAAATTTTATCTAGACAGCGAATTTGAAAAAGAGGAGATAAAGAAGGTATTCTTCGACAAGTTAACAGAATACTATGACAGATTTCTCGCTTTTCAATAGCCTTCAATAAGATCAAAAAGAAGATTGAGGTTTTGCTGAGAAAACATGCGATTGTAATTTTACAGATTATGAATGCCCTGATGCAAACAGTATTTTAACGAAATATATGGATTTTAATAACTATGTATGTTGCAATATAATAAAGTATTCAAAGGGGGTTGTTAAAAAATTATACAAATTCATTTATTTATAAATATTCTTTTAGGTCACGAATTTAGGTCACGAAAGTGATAAATCAAACTATTAATGACAGGCCAACCTCCTCAGGTTAAGTTTTACGGTTTGAAAATTTGTTATGTTATTAGATGTGCATCATCGTACTAAGTAAAGATCTAATTCCTTAGAATTTATGCATTAAAATGGTGATAGTAGTTACAAGAAATGTAAAATGAGTGAATTGTATTGCACTGTTGCTTGTAATAAGTCATAATAATGTAATAGACTAGAATATACGTTTTTAAGAATAATTTAGTTTCAAAAATGTACCCATTATAAGAACGAAGTATTATTTCAAGGCCTCGAGTGGTACTAAAATGAAATCACTGGTGGGAACCCAGATTAATTTGTTTGACATTGCAAATAACAGCCTGAAATTCTCCTATTCAAAGACAGGACACGACAAAAATGATACGGTAAAAAAAAGATCTCTAGTTTTCACAATGTATATACCAAATTAACACAATATATCTCGTTCGAAAGCGTCCCTAGCGCTATCTAAATTTGAAAAAACATACGTCTTGATCGAAAAACAACGTTAACTCCATTTTCTTAGAACGTAATAATACTCTAAACTCTCTATATTCTACTGATATTTTTGACTTAAAATCTCAGAAAAAATGGTCATACCTCGGATTCTATTTCCTTTCGATGTCCGATGTTTTTGCATTGATGTTTGACTTTCGATCCATCGATTCCAACATCGATGTTTTTTCTGATGATTCTCCTCTATTATGGGCAAAGTCATGTTTTGACTTTTTTTTAAATTAAAATTTGTAATACCTAGACATGAATTTTGATATATTGAAAAAATATTCTGAATTTTATAAACATTCATGTTTGAATGCTTCTCTAAATGTTTTGCATTTAAAAAATTTTATTTTTAAATCATCAATGTTTTATTTCGACGCTTCGATGTTTTTTATTAAATGCTGCAGCACTATAAAGGGATTCAAATTTCACTACGCAGTAAAAACAATGGGTGAACAGCGTTTCAGGTAAAAATCCCGGGAGTAATCTCGGTATTCAAAAAATGAAAAAAATAAAAATCTTTAAGGGTAACATTAAACATGAGTGATCTTTCATTTTACCCTTGCCGAGTTCCATTTTGCTTCCTTGCAAAGGAAGCTTTGTAACGATGAAAAGTTTCGGAAATCATTTGTTGACATATCTTGACATAATTAGACCTCAGGAGTCCAAAAATGAGGTTTTTCAAACAATTCGTGTGTGTGTGTCAACAATACTCTTCTTATGATAACTCGATAGTAAGTTGAGCCAGGGTCTTGAAATTTTGAGGGACTGTATTGAATCATCGATTATGTTTAGAGCCGGATTTAGAGTCTGTGATCTACGAACAACAAACAATACACAGTGATAAATAATAAGTAAAATAAATAAATAGCCAAAAACTTAGACGAAATCGTCTTTTCCATTCTCTCAAACTCCTTTTACAATAAAAAATCCTTTTTTTCTTCCCCTCAGACGCCTTCGCAATCGAAAATCTTTTTTTTCATCCTCTCAAATTCATTTGCCATCCAAAATCCTCTGCGTTTCTGCGAGGAAACACAGTGCTTATGAAATGATCATAATTAAAGATGTACTACATAATGAACGCCCTCAAAGTAATTTTCAGCAGTTTTTTTGCATTTTGACATTACCCCCAGCATTTTTACCAGAATCACTTTTTACCCTTTATTTCAACTATGTAGTGCCTCCTAATTATTTTTTGTACAATAATTTAAATCTCCTTTAATCAAAATATAATTTATAATATAGCTTACGAAGATGATTTAAAACAACATCCATTAATCCACCGGGACACTTGAATCTCTCATCTTGCAATCCATCAAAAGAACTGAATCAATCAGAATAAATTTTTCTTTCCTTTCCATAAATAAATATTGAACCATCTCTGTCAGATAATCCCAGAGAAGAAAACAGTTTTGTCGCATCATTATTTTGCAATATAGAAATCCTGAAATCCAAGTTTCTTCCCTATTGGAAGGAGATCATCAGAGTCTTGGGAAGTCGTCGAAAGAGTAATTTGAGGGGTAAAAAAGGGGCAGGGGTAGGTGGTGAGTCGAGTCGAGTTTGTGAATCAAGGGTGGTTTTACCGAGACCGGCGCGGCATGAGGGTCGGAAGGTGAAGGGGTGAATAGGAGCAGAACCGCGAGACTCCGAGCTATAGTTGCACACGAGGGTGGGGGGCAAGACAAGAAGGCCAAGAGTTATGCATTATGATTCGCCGTTCGCCCCCGCCCACCTAATAATATCACTTGTTGCACAAGCCAGCGACGACGTGCAAAACTATTGCCCAGCCTTCAAGAGAAAGTACTGGAGACGCGTGTCGCATTAGGGTGGTTTAAATTTATACCTGTAAAAATTCGACTTTGATTTTTGGCGATCGATCTTGCCCAATTTGTTTTTTTTTCCGGTAAAAGTAGTTCCCTTCTTTTCAAATCGGTTAATATTAACCTGTGCTCGCGGGCTTTTGAAAATGACAGCAGGTTTTATGCGGGGAATGCCCGGTTTTCGAAAAAGTGAAGAAAGAAGTGCTTATTATTAACTTTTTGTGAATAAAAATTCAGTCACCTTTCAAGGAATGTTCCAGGAATAATTCTCACCCAATACATTTTAACTGTAGCCCACCAATACCCTTGTATTGTAATGTCCCGGAATTTATAGAGGGAATAAAAATTGGATTTTTCACGAACAACTCAGCACAAGTTTTGTTTTTTTGGAATTTGATCATTTTTGGGTCTTGTATATTTTTTGAGTTTGAAGTTTTGGGTCTCAATATGACATCTGTTGGTCTTAAATAATTTTATTACTGGGAATTAAGACTGCATTTGGCGAGACAAGTTCAGCACAAGTTTTGGCTTTTCGAAATTAGATTATTTTTGGGCGACTCAACTTTAATTCACAAAAATTTAATAACAAGTACCTCTTTTTCCATTTCTTTAAAAATCTAGCCATTTCCATTTAAAGTCCCATGTTAATTTGAAAATCCCGGGAGCACGAAAATTGAAAAAACTGGGGGATCAATCACGAAAAATCGAAGGTCGAATTTTTGAACCACCCTTGTTTCACCCCGTGACGTTATCGTATTCTTCTTGTCGTCGTAATTTCTCTGTTTTCTAATTGGAACTATATACCATAAAATTGTGAACTTTACCGGTTCCACCTCAATGGGCATTACATAAATCTTTGCTTCTTTACTTGGCAAAGTCTACGGTCTTGAAATTATCTCCAGCAGTCTCCAATTGAATTCACGAGGATGATAACTGTGTAAGGACCAATTTTTCAAAATTTTGTTTTTAATGATTTCGAGTAATTTAGGACACTATTCATGGATACATATTAGGAAGATGTCAAAATCATTCCTTCTTTCACTCGGAAAAATGAATTCTAAAATTATGAGAGTGACAAATGGCTAAGGACCATTTGGGGTTTCCGCTCCAAAATGCAGAAAAAAAATGCTTTCGCCTCCCTGAAACATTTTGAGTAATGGCCACGTACTTCTATAATTTTGAATTATTTTTCATCATGTAAAAGGAACATTTTGTTTTCCCCCTCAAAAGTAGAAAAATAGTTTTATTAATGTTTCCTCATCTTCAGTGTAAAGTTCTTGGGCAACACGTGCTTCTATAATTTCATCAAAATTTTCTGTTGAAAACCTATTGCAGAAAACAATTTTTTATCCTGTAAAATTTCATTTTTCGTTCTTATCCAGTTGTCATTCTCATGTCTTCAATTGTAGCAAATATTTTTTGCCAAAGTTATTTTTCATTCCGGTACTTTTTTTTTAACTTTTTGATTTTAATTAATAGTGGCTTAGTTTGTAGGCGAAAATAAATCATTGAAAAAATGTTGATCAGAATTTTTATTATAAACAAATACATATATTTGTCGACTAATTTACTTTTCTTCAATTGCATAATATTGTGAAGTGGAGAATCTTTGTCCTAAAAAAACCCCTTATTCATTAACATCGCATAAACTGCAAAAAATATTTAAGGGCATGTATCAATTGGAAATACCCGCATTTCCGACTTTTTTTTTAAACAAACTTATGTCGAGTTGAAAGTTTAGGAAAGTTAATACAAGTCCGTGATAAAGGTTCATATCGCCATAATAGTCTATAATTACAAAAAATTGTTTCCAATTTTTTTTAAATTAAGAACCTTTAGAAGTATTTTTGTCAATTCTCATACATCAAGAAAATTAAACATCTATTTGAAATAATAGTATTAATATTATAATATGAGAAGGGTTTTTCTTTTTCATGAACCTCGGTGGCTCAGTTGGTGAGATGCTCGGACTTCACCTTGGAGGTTCGGGGTTCGATCCCCGAGCCGGTACCTCTTGAAATTGTTCTATGTACCATTACCAAGGTTCTGGTGGTTCGGATCCCACCTTAAGCTGTAGGTCCTCCCATCATGCACTTGACTGCAACCAAGTCCGTGAATTATGGGGAAAAACCAGGCTTTGCCCAATATGCCAAGGCAGACGCTCTCATCAGATCACTTGATTGCATTACAATAATGCGTTCGTGACTGATAATATATACTGGAACAGCCCCGTGCATACTATTAAAACAATAAAAAAATCCAACTCTAACCAAAAATGCCTTTGAAATATTGGGCTGCAACCATATTAAGCCTGAGACATTAATTTTCATGGTAGCTCTAAGAAAGCATCCAGAGGCGACTGTTGTTACCTCCAACACTCGCGGCCACTGTGTAAAGATAACAGCGGTAAAAGACAAACTGCAAACTACACCATCCTCCTAATTTTGTATCTACAACATCCTCGCAAATTATTTCAAACATCGTATTAAAATAACTTATAAAATCCTCATCTCATCAGTCACATGACTTACAATTAGTCCGTGGCTATGATGAAAAACCGGCTTCACCCGAGAACAAGTTTAAACAAATTATATACTATCATATTATATAATATTATCCATTATTATAATATAATAACAACAACATTTCCAAGCTGCCTGTATAATACATTTTTTTACATTAAGGATAATCCATGAGAGAATGAATTTTAAACTTTACTAAAGGTCGTGTGACATGATAGGCGACTATGATAAAACACAAAAATTAAAATTTTGTCACATATATACAGAACAGATAAAAATATTTTGAAATATGGAAAAAATAACTACTTTCACGTTCGATTAGATTTTGACTTCAGCGCGTTAAAATATCCTGTATAGTATAATGATAAATTAGTACGGACTGATACCAGACACTTGATAAAAATATTACGTAAAAATAATTATCATTGTTTACTGTTATTTGGAATTATTGTCGATAGCTTAATTTTTAACTAAGCTAAAATCTTCGTAAGTATAAAATTGACAATTTTAGCATGAATTATGATTAGTTTGAATAATTATTTTCGAGTTTTATCCAAAAATAGAAATTTAGCATGACCAGACAAAAACCTTATGGGACAGACTATGAAGTGATTTTCAGAATCATCAACTCTGAAATATTGAATTCTACTTTTAATCTTTCTTTTTCAGCTCAATATGAGTGATATCTGTGAATCTCAAATATTTAGTAAATTGTGTTCATATTCCCAATTTTTAATTTTTAATTTGAAGTATGGACAGGTACATTTCAAAGTGGAAAAGTGGAAAATGTCGGTGTCTCACTTTTCCGCAATCACCCTTATAATATTTATTTTTTGGATAACATTATAATAATTCCATTTCAATGTTATTATTTATTAACACAATATTGAATTGATACTTTTTAATTCAAGATTAAAGCGCTCTTTTAAATTTAATTAAAATAGTGCATTCTTGATTCTGAAAATCGCAGTACTGATCCAAGATAATATATAATTCTTTTTATAAAATTCTGTTATGCTGATACCATTCTCCTAGTATGAAAAGAGAAATCCAATCATCCAGAGGTACTCTTCAATCAATGAAAAATCCTGCTTTGTCATCTGAAAGTTGATAAAAATGTAAAACAACTCTAATAATGTTTAATATGGATGGTTTCAATAGAATTGTAAATTATATAGCCTAAATCAGCGACCTGATGATGAGTGAAAATTCCTCACTAACGAATGAAATCCACTATTTTTTGTCATCTCTCTTCCCAATTTAGCTCCATACTCATATATATATACGAATAAAGGGTGAGAAGCAAAGAGGGTGGAGAGTAGCGCTCAGGGCACTTTAACGAGATTTCCCCTTTTCGCTCTCTTTATCGATTCTCACGGGGTTTATACCTTTTGGTCCTCTCCACGCTGTTCGCTTCCTTTCTCACTTCTTTATATTTCAATTCCCTCAATCTTTCCATTGCTAATCTATTTTCAACTCTTTCCCGGTTTAAACCTCCCTTTAAAGTGGCTTTCATTCCCCCAATGCCGCTCTTAACATTTTTTCTTTTATTCAAAACTGCCTGTTATAAAACTTACTATCATTCGAAAGGTGGCAGATCATAACAAGGCAAGGGACATTATTTCAAACCCTTTTTTTTCATAGAAAATTATAAAAAAATCTGATACATATGTTGTTTCAGAGATTCGTTCGAAACTGCGTTCTATAGTAGTAATAAAAAGCTGATTTTACAAGAATTTTACGAATTTAACATTCAGTAAAATCAAATTCGTAATTAAAGAGAAAAACAAGGATATAATTCTGAGTTGAAAGATTGCTGAATCGATAATAAAAAATATTGTCCAAAATGAAGATACCGGGTTCACACTTTTTTTAAGGTGTCCGAGTCGACTTAGGAAAGTGATAAAAAATCCTTCTATAAAAAATGAATGGTTCCAAAAACTCGCAATTCCTATATTTTTATTGTTGTCGACTTTCTGCCATTCTTATTGGTCCATGATGTACCGTCAAATGGGGTAATTTCGGATATGTGAGGTAAATTCGGACATTCTACTTTAGGCTTTAACTGATTCTAGATTCTGGTTGAAACCCCCTTAAGTAATTTATCAATTTAGGAATGTCCAAATTTACCCCACATTTCCGAAGCCCGTGATTGACGGTACATATTGTGCCAAATTTAAGTGATGAGGCTATGATTTGACATTTTACTTTGATATGTTAAATTTTTGATTGTTTTATTGCGTTGATGACATCGCCTTTATTTGCAGCCGAGTCAAATTCACTAAAAATATTTTGGTGAGAATATTAAAATAAATATTGAAACCTATTTTGAAGTATAAGTCATAAACTCTCTTATTTTTTGACCTAATTGAATAAACTTAATTAAATTCATGAATCCTTTACCTGGTGAGTAAATTAAAACGCCAAATATATAAATAAAATAAAGCAATTAATCGCCGTGGAAAAGTAATATTGACATTCGAGAAAATACTTCATTCTTTTATTCATCATAAAATTCAAATTATGTCAAAAGTCGAAATATGGTGGAAAAAATGGATGTTTATAGAAACTCGCAATTTCAATATTTTTATTTTTTTCGACTTTCAGTTATTCTTATTGGCCCATGAAGTAGATATTGCGCTGAATTTAAGTGATAAGGAGTAATGTTTTTTTTTATGTTTAAAACGTGAGATTGCATGCTTTTACATTTTGCTTTGATAAGTGCTTCATATTTATACATATTATTAGTCAAGAAGATAAAAAAGAATATCTAAGAGCATTGACAACATTTTTCCGTAAAACAAATCACGTATAAGTTTATTGCTTTGTTGACTGCTTGCACTGTGTTTATGTGCAGTTGAGTCAATTTCATTGAAAATATTTTTTCTAAGGAAATTAAAACAAATGAATGGTCGGGGACCATAAGGGACCCACGAAATTTTCAAAATTCACTTTTTTTTTTGCTTTTTGTATTGTCTAATCTGTCCTACGTATCGTGCTTTCTCAGAAAGTGAAAAATTGAATTTTTTAATACAATAACAAAGTTAGTTTTCAAAGGGGCTATCCCAACACGTACTCGATGAATGTAACAGGCTACTCCGGTACAGAGTCAAGAAAAGAATACTAGTCTGCGGTGCTATTATTTGACACTTATTTAACATTAATAACTACATAAAACAGCCAGCTGCTTGTCAACAAGTGACGCGGGTGAGTCTTCCTCGTACATAATATTATTATTCTTATTATTATTATTATACCATCAAGCCATTTCCCTTTCGGGGTAGGCGTGACTCGCTCCGTTGGAAGAAAGTGGTGTTGGGAAGGAAGTATAGATTTTTTAGATTGATCTAGAATTCTCGTGTTATTCATTTAAATAACATGTTTGTTCCGTAAAACTGCTCCGACCCAGGTTGCTGATCAATCTCTAGCGATCACCCCGAGTGAAGAGCCTCAAAAAATTGTCATGTGTGGTTTCCCACTTGGGCCCATTGGTATCCAAGGTCATTTGTTTCAGACGTCATTCACTCTACTCACATTATTTTTATAAACTATTTGTCGCTACATTTTTCTGTCCTGGCATACCTCTCTAGCTTCCTTCACGTCCGTGCATTTTTTCATGAAAGCTCTCCTGTTTCTATATGTCTTTTCGGATTAAGGTCTCATTCACACATTCTAACCATTCTTTCCGCGGTCTACCTCTGGGCACACTGCCATTTACTTTACCTTTATCCACTTATTTCATTAGACGTTCATCTTTCATTCTTTCAACATGTCCGAACCATCTTAACTGATTTCTTTACCATGTGTCAACTATTGTCTCTTTTGCACCCCATTCATTGAGGATGATTTCGTTTCTCACTTTGTCCATCAGTGTTTTCCCGCAAATTCTACGCAGATGTTTCATGCCAATCACGTTTGTTTTACTCTTATCCTTTTCTTGACAGATCAATGTCTCGCTACCGTATAGCACAGTCGGTACAAATATAGAATTATGTATTGCCATTTCAGATTTTTTTGATACATTTTTACTTCTCAGAATGGACCCTGCTCTACCGATAACCTTCTGACCCTCGTTTCTGCGCCTATCTAACTCCTCATCTATCTTCCCGTCACTAGTGAATAGGCTACCTAGATATATTTACTTATAAACTTGTTCTAATCTCTCATCATTTAGGACAATGTTGCACACTGTTTTCTCACCTTTTCCTTCAAACACCATGATTTTTGTTTTGTTTACGTTAATTTTGAGGCCCATGTTCTTCATGCTTGTATTAAGTTTATTCAACATTCTTTTCAAGTCCTCGACTGATTCTGCCATAACAATTTTGTCATCTGCGAAAGCTAACCCACGTACCTTGACGGTTTCGAGATCTACACCTTCTTCGTCGAAGAGGGCAGTTCTTAGACACTTATCCATAAATATGATAAATAGCCATGAGGACGAAACGCATCCTTGTTTAACAACTTGTATAATGTCCAACCAGTCACTCAGTTTCCCGTTAACCCTTACACTCGCTTGGCCACCTGCATATATTATTTTTATTGCTTGTAGGAGCCATCCATTGGATCCGTACTCTTTGAGGACTTCCCAAAGTTTACTTCTATCCACATTGTCAAATGCTTTTTCTAGGTCAACAAACACACAAAAAACTTTTTTTCCTACTTTAAAACTTTTTTCTGTGATCTGTCTTAGGCTAAATATCTGATCTGTACATGATCTTCCTGGCATAAATCCCCTTTGGACTTCCCATATCTTTTCTTCTGTTATTATCATTACCCTGCGGATAAGTATTTTTGAGTATATTTTACTTGCGGTACTTAATAAGCTGATACCTCTGTAATTATTGCAGTTGCTTTTATCTCCCTTTCTTTTGTATATTGGTACAATAATCGCTTTTCTCCAATTGTCTGGGACTTCTTCCGTCTTAATACATAAATGTATCAATTCGCACAGCCTGTGAGATATGTACTTGCCACCGTATTTAAGCATTTCAGCGCTAAAACTGTTTATATTAGCAGCCGTACCGTTTTTTAACTTATTAATTATATCTCTAATTTTTAATGCATTATATTCTATGTCGCAGTTCTGTTGCCCTATATCTTTACCTCCTGATAATTCCTTAAAAGAGTCTTCTGAAGCGTCTACTACCCTGTCTGTATCATATAGCATTTCACCTTTGCTGTTTCTCATGCTGACAAACTCTCTATTTTTACTTCCCTCCATCTTTTTAAATATTAGTTTCTTTATTCCTTCAAGAGCGCTTCCCAAGTTGCCTCATATATTCGATCGTTTATCTTATTCTGAAATTCTATTCGCACTTTCGGTTTCTGTAAATTTTCAAACTTGATTCGCGTTTGTTTCGTTTGTTTGGTTCTCTTTCGTCTCCATCCTCGTCCTAAGTTTATTCTGGAGACTAGAAGGTAATGGTCAGTATTGCATTCGGAACCCCTCATGACTCTTGTATCTTTAACTAGTTCTCTTGGTCTTTCATCTGCAAAAACGAAGTCAATTATACTGCGGTTATTTCCTTTACACCAGGTGTACATGTGGATCATTTTATGTCTGAACCAAGCATTTCTAATAAATGGGCCGTTTTCTAAGCATAAGTAACTAATTTTTCCCCGTTATAATATTTTCTTGAATCCCCAAAATTACCTAGCACCCTTCCGTTCCGACCCATCCATTCACATTTTCTAGCAGAATGATTCTTTCACCATGATCGCAAGTACTTATTGTAACATTTAAAGTCTCCGAGAAGGCGTCTTTGACTTCTCTCGGATCTCTATCAACTGGGGCGTAACACGCTATGATAGATAATCTTCTTAATCTTAACTTCATTCTAACCCACAGCAATCTGTTGGTATACATATCCTTGATCTTTGAGATGCTGTCTTGCTTCTTCATTCATAATAATCAAACCGACCCCTTGACTACCATGTGCTTCACTATCTACTCCTGACCATATTTCAAAACCGCCTTTTAACACCCCATTTTCTATGTTTCTAATTTCGCAACCCTTTTTTTTCATCTCAGGTACACACAGATTATCTAGATTCCTTACGTGCATAGTTTCTCGTAGTTCTCTTACCTCAAGGGGTTCATCCCATGTGACAGCCTTTTTTTAAAGGTTTTTTCGAAATTTTTTGTAGCGAAATAAAAAAACACAGAGCTTCCAAATTTTTTCTATATATTTATTCAGTCTTCAGTAGTAAATCTGAAATTTTATATGCAAAAATATAATCTTAATCGCGAGTTTCATTGAGCGAATGGCAACCATATAAAAAAGGTAGGTAAACGGCGAGCATGATTCTGTCAGAGTGGCATATCCGAAATCTGAAAAGTGTTAAAGTATTTTCAAATTTGTTAAAGAAACCTTTTGATTGGAATTGAATATGAGTTTTAGTTTGATTTATAATACGGTTTGGAAAAAGATTTTTATTTTTACATTGATATAAAAATCTACGTTGATTTTTCAATTTTTCGATAAGGTCGATCTGTTTAACCCATTGTTTAACAAAAGGCGTTACCTGTGGCTTACTACTGGAACGCAAATGTTGAAAAAACCCGTTTTTTCTGAAGTATGGTGCTGTGTAGCTCCTTCCATAATCGTTTAAATTTTTGGCCAATAAGTTTAGACATTTTTGGAATTCATAGACCCAACAATTTCTACAACTCTTATTTTTTTTAGATCCTTTCGCGTTTAAAATTGGGTCCATATCATCTCACATGCGGCAAGTCTATCTGCGGCAAGTCGCACCTGCGGCATGTCACATCTGCGGCAAGTCACACCTGCGGCATGTCTCACCCGCGGCATGTCACATCTGAGGCACGTCACATCTGAGGCATGTCACATCTGCTGCATGTCACATCTGCAGCATGTCACAACTGCGGCATCTCTACCCAGCGGCTTGTCTCACCCGTGGCTTGTCTCCCGAACGGCATTTCTCACAGTGAAATTGACATTTTTGCGGCATCTCTCGCCAGTGGCAAGTCTACCAGTGGCATCCCTCCCCTCAAAAAAATTTTTTAAGTCCAAATAAAAATGGCAAAACTGCGGCAAGTCTCTCCAGCGAAATCTCTACCCCAATAAAATATTTTAAGTATTTTTTAAGATGGCAAAACGGCGGCAAG
>CAKNXH010001261.1:245667-279212 GCA_932178445.1 Andricus quercusramuli | reverse complement strand
AAATATTTTATAGGGGTAGAGATGCCGCCGGGTAGACTTGCCGCAGTTTTGCCATTTTCACAAATACTTGAAATATTTATTGGGGTAGAGATGCCGCTGGGTAGACTTGCCGCAGTTTTGCCATTTTCACAAATACTTAAAATATTTATTGGGGTAGAGATGCCGCCGGGTAGACTTGCCGCAGTTTTGCCATCTTTGCAAATAATTAAAATATTTTATTGGGGGAGAGATTCCGCTGGGTAGACCCTCCGCAGTTTTGCAATCTTCACAAATACATAAAATGTTTTATAGGGGTAGAGATGCCGCTAGGTAGACTTGCCGCCGTTTTGCCATCTTTACAAATACTTAAAATATTTATCGGGGTAGAGATGCCGCCGGGTAGACTTGCCGCAGTTTTGCCATTTTCACAAATACATAAAATATTTTATAGGGGTAGAGATGCCGCTTGCTAGGCTTGCCGCAGTTTTGCCATCCTTAGAACTAGTGAGAAAATTTTCTTGGGCGAGAGATGCCGCTGGAGAGACTTGCCGCAGTTTTGCCATTTTCACAAATACTTGAAATATTTATTGGGGTAGAGATGCCGCCGGGTAGACTTGCCGCCGTTCTGCCATCTTAAAAAATACTTAAAATATTTTATTGGGGTAGAGATTTCGCTGGAGAGACTTGCCGCAGTTTTGCCATCTTGAGAACTAGTGAGAAAATTTTTTTGGCAAGAGATGCCGCGGGGTAGACTTGCCTTAGTTTTGCCATCTTCGCTACAACTTAGAAAATTTTATTGGGGTAGAGATGCCACTGGAGAGACTTGCTGCTAGTGAGAGAAGTCGCGGATTTGACAATTCATCCTGAGAGATATGCCGCAGATGTGACAATTATTCCTGTGAGACTTGCCGCAGTTTTGCCACTTTGATGTGGACTTGAACATTTTTCCCGGATGAGAGATGCCACGGTGGAGACTTGCCGCGGGTGAGAGATGCCGCAGATGTGACAGTTATCCCTGTGAGGCTTGCTGCAGTTTTGCCATTTTATATGGATTCGAAATTTTTTTCTGAATGAGAGATGCCGCTGGGGAGACAATAAGTCCTGAGAGACTTGCCGCAGTCTTGCCATTTTTATTTGGACTTAAAAAATTTTTTTGAGGGCAGGGATGCCACTGGTAGACTTGCCACTGGCGAGAGATGCCGCAAAAATGTCAATTTCACTGTGAGAAATGCCGTTCGGGAGACAAGCCACGGGTGAGACAAGCCGCTGGGTAGAGATGCCGCAGTTGTGACATGCCGCAGATGTGACATGCAGCAGATGTGACATGCCTCAGATGTGACATGCCGCAGATGTGACATGCCGCGGGTGAGACATGCCGCAGGTGTGACTTGCCACAGATGTGACATGCCGCAGGTGCGACTTGCCGCAGATAGACTTGCCGCATGTGAGATGATATGGACCCTTTAAAATTAATCAGTAAAACCTTTAAATAATCATACAAAGTATATTTGGTAGATTTTTAAGGAAAGACGGGTTCAACTCAAAACCAAATTATGGAATAAGTTCCTGGAAAAAATCTATTTTTCATTTTCAAGGCATCTGAAAATTGCAATATTTGAAATATTTAAAAATTTAAGGAAGAATGAACGTGTTCGACACTATTCCAATATTTCGAGTGTAAAAAATGTTAATAATTTATTTTAGAATCTGCCGAAATCACGTTATATATCTCGTTTTACTAAATATTATTTCATTTAAGAAAGTGTTGTTACCTATGATAGTTGTAAGCTGTTGAGGATGTTTTTTAATGAAATTAAAACTCGGGAGCAAGGTTTTAGATTTATAGAAATTTGAAAATGATATTTTTCATCCGATTTGAAGCCACTTTTCAGAAGCCATGGAATTCTAGGACATTGAAACGTCTTCTTTCGAAACTGAATTACTTTTTTTCATCAAAACTTTCTCCCTTATATTCAACAACTTGAAATCTTGTGAGAAGGTTAGTCATTTTTCTTAAATCGATTATTATTTTAGTTTTTATCATTGTCCTAAGGAGATTTGGAAACCGTAAAAAAAAGTCTCAGCCCGATATCGTCAACTTTGGACTATATTTTTTCATAAATGGGAGGTTTCTTTAAATCCAATTGTTTTGGTATTGATTCTGGAATCCATATGCATGGAAGTGTATTCTTGTTTTTCTTTTTAATTGCAAACTTTATTTTATAAAATGCTTTTTTTGCTCTCTTGTAAAATTGCTATGTTGTTCTTTGCCTCCTTATGCCTTTCACCCACTTAATTTAATGACACACTTCAGAATTAAAGACAAAAAACTATGTATAACAGTTTGAAGCCACTAACTTTTATTATAACATTTAAGTTTATAAATATATCTTTTTTCATCACACAGCCATCATAAGTGTGATTTTAGGTACTGCGAACGATACATTTTTACTCAGGGTATTAAGGGTATTTAGGGTATTTATTTGGAGTACTTAGGGTACTAAGGGTATTTTAGTATCGTCTTATTATCCCACACACATTACCGGACTCCGTCTGTGGACCAACACGAGTTTTTAGATTACGACTCTATGCAACCTATTTGCACTTATGATTGACTGGTGTGATAAAAAATAGTATGTGACACTTGGCCCCTAAAGTGGCACTTTTTCTCGTGGAAATTGCAGTACTTGTCAGAAAAAGTGCCATTTAGGGTCCTTGTATTACAAATAACTGTTAAATCATAAATAATAATAATAACTTATAGCACATTTGAAGATTATTTTAATGTAAAGGAAAAATGTGTCTTTTGAAGTCTCCTTATTGCATGTGGGTACTGGATATATTTTTATCCTCTTTATTATCGTTTTTCTGAAACAAGAAGGGTTTGATTCCTCTGACTCGCCCCGTTAATATTATTTTTTCTCGGTTCCTCAACCCCATCTCCCTTTTGATGGACGTCAATTTTTATTCGCAGCAGGGATGAGTTTTTTCCATCTATTTTTATCGCCAGGCCATGTATCACCGAAAAAATCGATCTCTGCTCGGCGTTGCTTGCAAGCCGTGAAGTAGAGCAAACTTGACCACTTTTGCATTCGCTTTGATACTCGATGTTTTAGCCACTTTTACGCCTCTCTAAATTTATCAATATTTCATTAGGTCTGATTTTCTCTTCTCAGTGCTAATTTTTTTGTTTTAATTATGAATTTAAGTATATTTCAGAACACAAGTGCTTTGAGGCCGTGCGTAAATTACGTAAAAAAGTCTTTTGGGTGGGAGGGTAGGTCAACGACTTTTCTGTGCTATCCTAATAAGATTTCATAAACTTAGGGAAGGAAAAATAAGTATTTAGTTTCAAAAACGTACAATTTGATACTTTTTTCAGTGCCTTAAATGTTGCCTAGCCCGACACACTTTGTGTAGTCCTTAATCAAGTGTTTCTAATAGAAAATTGACTACTATTTTCTATTTAAAATCCAACTATTTTTGGTTGCAAATTCATTATTTTCAGTTAAAAAGTTTACTATTTAATTTTTAGTTCAAAATTCATCTTTCTTGGTTTAAAATTTAATTATTTTGTTGAAAATGAAAAATTTTGTGAAAAATTCATAGTAAAATTCAACTGTATTGTGGAAAATTCATATTTTAGGTAGAGAATTGAAATTTGGTCGAAAGTTGAACTACTGTTTTAAAAATTCATTCTTTTAGCTGAAGATTCAACATTTTAGTTGAAAATTAATTTTTTGTTGTTGAAAATTTAAGTATGTTTTTCAGGTTTGGTTTTCTTTTTGGTTGACAATACATGTTTTTTTCCTAAAAACTCGTCAAAAAATCGTACTTTTTGGTAGAAAATTAATCCTCTTACACTTTTTTGTTAAGAATTAATATTTTCTGGTTGAAAATTAACTACTTGGTTGAAATTTGTTTTATATATTTTTCTGTATAAAACAAATGAAAAATACTGTTTTATGGAACATTCGATTTTCTTGTTGACAAATAATATTCCTACGTGAAAGTTTGTGTATTCAATTTTTGGTTAAAAATTTAACAATTTGAGTTTTGTAAGTCAAGTATTTGGTTGAAGGATTGTGTTTCTCCTATTGGTTAACAAAGATCTCATTGGTTAAAAATTTATGTATTTTGTAGATAATAATTCTTCTTTTTTGGTAAAAATTTAATCTTTTGCTTTGTTGACTGATAAGTTTTTCTTGATTAAAAATTCAACTCTTGTAGAAAATTTGTCTTTTTGATTTGAAAATTCATCTGTTTTGGTAGCAACTCCATCTTTCACGGATATAAGTGCAATTTTTTGTTTAAAAATCAGTCTGCTTTGGTTGAGGATTCAACAATTTTGTAAAAAATTCGTCTTTGTTGGTTCAATTCAATTGTTCTTGATTAAAAATAAAAATCTTCTCTTGTTTAAAATATCAACTATTACTATATAAATTCATGAGAAAAATGTATCCAGCGAAAATTACTTAAAAAAGAGGAGATGGGGTGCAAAATTTACAAACCCTAACAAAGGTGGTACGTTGTTCAAAAGTTCAGAAAATTTGCTTACGAAATTGCAGGGCCCCTTTGAAGCTTTTAATTTGGGATAAACTTCTAATGAAGGAATACAAAAATGGAAACATTATCCTAGTTTCAATGCACTTCAAGTGAAGCTTTCAAGTTTGATTCAGTGAGAATACTATATACAGTTGAGGATGCTTAAGCAAGCAAAATTTTCAATTGGGGACAAACGTTTCGAATTGAGTTAATTTTGAGTGAATCGTTATTCAAAGATCTTCAAAATTCGATAAAAAGTCGATCAGGGAATGTCGGATGTGCACGTGAAAAGAATCCGAGATTGAAATCGCAGAAGTCGTGATAAGAATTTCGTAATCCGGGGATGGTTGCAGATGTATTTTCCCGTCTTGCTTGCAATACTTTTTACTAGTATAGGGACTTTTTAAAACCCGAGTCTCGGTTGCAGCAAGACCTTTCATGGTTCGATGGAAGCAGCTTAAAGGAGCAACGGAATCGCATCAAATCCTATAGCGAAATCTACGTAATTTTTACCCCTAAAAGGAAACTTTTCACAAAGACTTTTGAATCTTTTCAATCTTTACTTTCTTGTCAAATAAAAATTTGGAATATTCATATGGACTGATTACGTTGCAAGACTGCTTATCATTTTTTGGTGTGCATGTATTCTTATTTAAACTTTTATTATATTTACAAAACTTAACATTTTTTGCGATCTAATTCCGTTTTTGTTACGTTCTGTCAACGAGTAAAGATATCAATAAAAATTTCTTTTTTCTGGCCTGAAAGTGGTGAATTTGACCATTTTTGAGTACTTTTTACATCCTGCAAATTACCAAAAAATTATTTATATGCTAGCAAAAGAATAGCATGTTCCTTCGATTCCAGCTAAAGAAATTTCAAGCACGAAATGCTCACAATACAATCCACAGCACAATCCAAAAAACTGTTTCTTTCAACATTTTAAGAAATTTCTAACTTTAGTAAAATTTTCACAACTTATGGTCTATAGGAATATTTTTCGAATCAAACAATTTGTACCCACTATTGAAATCCGCCGCTCAAAATTTTGATACTTCAGAATATATTCTAATTAATAATACATCCCGAGATTGAATACATTTTTAATTATCACGCATTCACGGTTTGCACAAATCTCAATTTTATTGTTTTTAAAAATATTCCCATATTTGGATTATATTTATAATTTTAGGAATATTTTTAAGTATTCTGTATCGGACACCGAAGGCTTAAAAACTGGATTGTGCTGGATTGAAATATCGGTTTTCGTATGTAGAGATTTTCGAATCCCGACAAATTTTAAAATAAGCCACTGCTTCAACTATGTATAATTTGGATGCATTTTTATTTGCGATGTTTCAATTCGAACACGTTTAAAATTCAATATGTATGTACTTAAAACTCTGAAAAAGGTTTTGAACTTTTAAAATTCGGGAAATTAGAATTAAAAGTGATATAAACTATTAAATTAACGAAATTGGTTTGAAACTAGAGAATATAAGCATATGCTCTACGCAGTCTCTCGACCCTTCCGGGTTTTCAGAATAGGATTCTGTGCAACCTATTTGCACTTGACTGGTGTGATAAAAAATAGTATGTGACACTCGGCACTATTAAAGTGAGTTTACATTTAAATTTAGAAGAAAAAAACAGTTGCCGTCACATAAATATGATTAATGAAAAGATAATTCCAATAATTCGAATTAATTAATACAACAAATATCTTTTGATTGCTCAAGTAAAATGGAGTCCTTACGGCCATTTACGTAAGGGAGTTTGCTTGGAGGTACAAGCAATTATATAACCATTCAGGGACTCGCTCTGGCGTATTTATAGACAAAAGCTTGAAGGATAATACGTAATTAGAGAGCGAGACGAGTAGGTTATTTTCTAAAGAATGCGAGAAAAACGTAGAAAGAAAGAAAATACGTATTTATAAACAAAACTATTGCCTCATACAATATATTTTTTTAAGTTAAATATCAAGATTGTTCTTATATTGTGCAATTCCATTTCTTCAACGTCATCAATAATAAATAAATTTAGCTCGAAATTTAGGCGCAAACTAAAAAAGTATGTGGTGTAATGATATATATCTCGAAAATCTCCCTATCATTATTGCTGAAAACGTGATTCACTTTTCAATATTTGAATTTATTTTATGTCTTAAATTTGAAATTTTTAAAATAAAATCTACAAATAATCCCTCCGAGTAAGAATAAGGATATAAAACCTTATGCGAATTGAGAAACATTCGTGTTTTTTAATAATCTTGCGCGGTTAAATTAAAACAGTCGAATTATCAATTAAATTATTGTAACTATTATACATGTTTTATGATAGTGCTTTTCTCTGGAAGTTAATATTTATAAAAATATATTTATCGACAGATTTTAGAATATGTTAACCTTCTACACCGGAAATAGGTATTTTTAATAAAAAATCATTAGACTTCAAGAATTAAACAATTTGTAGCAAATTAAGTTTCATGGGTCTGTTAGCGTTCTGAAAAAATAATTAGATTTTAAAGGTTCATGAATATTGGATAATTTTAGATTACGTTAACTTTTTTTACTGGAAACCGGTTATTTCAAACAAACAGAATTAGGTCTAAAGGAAGATTGACAATCTTCAGCCATTTTTGTTATGTTATGTTAGTATTTTTCGTATAAAATTGGCAGTATTGATGGAAAATCATTATATTCCAAACAACATTTACAATACATATTTGAACAATAATAGTCACTAAATATTTCAGCAAATTATTGCTAATATAGTCAGTGTTTCGGTCAATATAAAGTCAAAACAGAATAACAGTTTTGGATTTGCTTTATCTGGAATTGTTTGCATATTTTGAACAATAATAGGGCATGTTAGCGTTTCAAATCAAAAATTGGTATTTTAAAATAAAAAAGATTATAGTTTGAATAAATTTGACAAGTTTTAAACAGATCCAGCTTATGTCCACATTTCTTGTTGAAAACCGTTTTTTTAAAAACAAAAGTCAGTAAATTTTAAAGGTTCATGCTTTTTTGAACAATTTTAGGT
Organism: Andricus quercusramuli; assembly: GCA_932178445.1. Classification (NCBI taxonomy): domain Eukaryota; kingdom Metazoa; phylum Arthropoda; class Insecta; order Hymenoptera; family Cynipidae; genus Andricus; species Andricus quercusramuli. The sequence goes on along the minus strand of CAKNXH010001261.1, from coordinate 271,640 downwards.
TACGTTATAGCGTTTTACACAAAAAAATATTATTTTAAAATAAAAATCATTATAATTTAAATAAGATTTAGAATATTTAAAAATTTTTGAATCAGTTCATTGATTCACAACTTTTGACAAGTTTAAGTTATGTTAGCGTTCTAAACGAAAAATGAGCATTTAACAATAAGAATCATTATAGTTCAAACAAGATTTACAATTTTTAAACAGTTTCAGGATATGTTAACATGATTCAAAGGAAATCCGTTAATTTAAATAAAAATCATGAGATTTTGAGGAAGATTTACAATTCTAAACAACGTTCCGTTATGTTATGTTAGTGTTTCAAACTGTGGGTTATTATGGTGTGTTTCATCGATAAAATTGGTATTTTTGAATATAAAAACCATTAGATTTGAATTCAGTGATCTTCGTTTAAAATAAGAAAGTTGCCAGACTTGAGCAATTCGGGATTATTTTAGTATTTTTCGTTCAAGATTAAAATTTTTATTCAAAATTTGCTAGATTTTAAAGAAGATTAATAACTTTTGAACAGTTTCAAGTTACGCTGGAGCTTTACATCAAAAATTGGTGTTTTCAACAAAATTTTTTTTATAATTTGAACAAGATTTAGAAAATTTACACAATTTTCGATTATTTAAATGTTTTTCGTTGGCTATCGGTATATTCAATTTGAAAAATTTATTTCAAAGAAGGTTTCACTTTTCTAAAACAATTTTAGGTTATGTTAACATTCTTATGTTAACATTCTTTATTGGAAATCAGCAATTTCAACAAAGAAAATGTACAAGGTAATTTTTGATTAAGCCGGGTAATTATGGATCAAATAGATTTTTATTTATTCATCGTGAAGTGTGCTCTATATTGGACTGCGCGTGTAAAGCTTTGAAATGCCACCGAAAAATCAGAAAAAAATCAGAAAGTAGCGACTGTCGATCAACGAAGGCCAGAAGTCTCAGAGACTTCTACTTTGATCTTATAGAATCGAAAATGAATATGAAAAGTATTTGAAGCGGGCGTAGAGCAAATACTGAGACGAAAGTGTACGCACTTCGCTAACATTTTAATTGCTCGTTTTTTTTTTATTTTTGCGGAAAGTGAGAAACCGTACTTCCCAGGAAAAATTGTGGATCAAATAAAAAAAAATTGAGTCCATAAACATTATGTTAAATAAATATTGGGGCCGCTACGAGCTTTTTTATTGAAACGTATTGTTATTTTTCTGTCAGGAAGTGAGAAATAGGGAAATGTTTATATATTCTCAAGAATAGTTATATAGGGAACGAAGAACATTGATAACATTTCCTGATTTTCGGCAAAGCCGCGATCTGGAAAATTCGCGAATCCATTAAAAGATCTACAATCTTAAACAATTTTTTTATGCTATGTTTAGTTTCTTTTATCCAAAATTGCTATTGGTAATAAAAATCATAAGATTTTAAAAGAGTATTTATAATATTTGAACAATATAAATTTAAGGAGACAAAGAACAATAATCGTGCAAGTAGTGCGCGTTTGTTTTTTCTTTTGATAAATAATCAATAGAAAAAACTAGTCAAGAATTTAAAAACTTGAGCATTGGTTGTATTCTTTAATTCCTAAAGATGAAGAAAAGTAAAATTTGTAGTTGGTGGTTAGCGATAAAGCAACGATGCACAACCGAGTCAGACAGTTACGCTTCTTTTTCTCTCGCATATTTCCTCTCGCCCCCATTTTTGTTTGTATTTCGCGGTGATCGCAGACCGGAAACGGATGTCCGCGCCATGAAAAATGGCCGCCGTCGCGTTTCCGGCACAAGCTACATCCCCGTCCATTTCTATCCCCTTCTACTGTTCACCATGGTTCCCTTTGCAACCGATCTCCAGCACCATCCACCATATCCGGACCTCCTAGTATACCTGCTGGAACGCTTCTTCCTTTTGCGGCCAATTCAAGCCTTCATACCATAAAAATATATTTATGATTTTATACTTCACGTCGTCGTGTTCGATTATCATATGTATAAGATACTTCATAGTGAAGTCAATGATAGCTAGGACCGATTTTTCTTGCAGTAATTGGGGCTTTTAATCGATTTTGGGATTTTTATGTTCCGAGGATTTATATAAGATCAGAATAGGTTGATCGGGGTTGTTTGCTAATGCTCTGTTGTACATGTGCAGAGGGCAGATTTCAAACTCTCGTCTTCGCTTTTCCGCTTTAATGCGAACCGAATTAATTGAAAACAATAGGAAAATCAAACTGTTTCATGTTAAACGTTCATTCCTTTTGGTTGAAAAGTCTAAAATGCTTGAACTTTTTTTTTATTTGGTTCAGGATTCTTTTCTTTTGGTTAAAAATATAACTATTTTGTTAAAAAGTAATCGTTTTTGGTTAAAAATTCAACTGTTTTGTTGAATATTCTTCTTCATGGACAGGAAATTTCTCTGTTCTGGCTAACTGTCTTCAAAGAAAATCGTTTTTTTTTGCCTTTAATATTTTTCCAATATGTAATGTTATATTAATATTTTTTGGTTTAAAATTCTACTATTTGGTGGAAAATTGAATTATTTTGTCCTCATGGATTGAAAATTCATCTTTTCTAGTAGAAAAGTCATATTTATTGATTGAAAATTCATCTCTCCCACTTCGACTTTTTAGATTAAAAACTAAACTATTTTGTAGAGAATTCGTCGTTCTTAATTAAATTTAAATTTATTTCAATTAAAATAAAAATCTTTTTTGGTACAAGTATAAATTATTATATTTTTGGTTAAAAAATTAGCCTTCTTGCCTGTAAATTCAACTACTTGATTGAAAGTTGAACAAGTCGTCCAAAATTCATTTTTTTGTTTGAGGTTCATCTTGTTGGATGGAAATTAAATTTTTTTATTAAAAATTTGTTTTCTATTTGTGGAAAATTAATTTTATCAAATTTATTTAATTAATTAATCAACTGTTTTAATTTTCGTTAAAAATCAACTTTTTCGGTTAAAAATTCAACTGATTGGTTGAAAGCTCAACTATTTTGTGTAAAATTAATTTTTGTTGGTTGAAGATTTATCTCTTTCGTTAAAAATTGAAGTATTTTATTAAAAATTCTCTTTTTGTCTTCAAAAATAATTTTTTAATGCAAATCCTACTGGTTGAATTATTTGGAAATGCGTCTTTTTTGGCTGGGTGCAACTGTTTTTTATGTAAAGTTAATATCTTTTTTTATGGAAATAACAACTATTATATTTTTCTTTGTAAATTCATCTTCTTTGAATGAAAGTTGAACTTCTCGATTGAAAGTTGAACAACATTGTTAAACATTCATTTTTTGTATAAAGATTCATCTCTGGTTAACTGTTTTTATTTGTAATATACATATTTTTTAGTTGAAGTATCAATTATTATAATTTTCGTTCAGTATTAATCTTTTTTAAAACTTATTTAACTTCAACTTTTGTTTGAAGTTTAATCCTTTTTTGTTTGAAAATTGGACCATTTGGTTGAATATTAATCTTTGTAGATTGAAAATTCATCCCCTTTCCTTCAGAGATTAACTGTTTCATTAAAAGTTAATTTTATTTTTGAAAATCCAACAATTTAGTTTAAAATTCATTGTTCTTGGTTGATTTATAAAATTAAGTAAAACGTTACCGTTGTTATTTGTAACTAATTTTTGAAAATAACTGAAAGCGAACTTCAAAAAAGAATATTTCAGGTTGAAATTGTTTATTCAACAATATTTATTTAGAATTTTATGTTTTTGCTTCCTTTTTAGGTAAAAGTAGCAATTCTTATTTAATCCTCATAATATATGGCTCATTTTATTCCTTGAAAGATTCTTTACCAATCTTGTTGGTACGTTTTAATTTTAAAAATTGCATATAAAAAATTATTTTTTATAAGAATAACAATTGTATAATCCCCAAATAAATTTTTTAAAATAAAAACGTACCAAGGATATTTGTAGAGAATCTTTCAAGGAATAAAACGAATTTTGCAGCATTAGGATTAATTACTAATTGTCACTTTTACCCAAAGAGACAGGAAACACATAAAACTCTGAATAACTATGGTTATATAAACAATTTTGACTTGAAGCATTGTTTTTCCAATGTTAGCATTCAGTTCTATTTCAAAATTATTATTCACAATCACCAATGGAAATATTTTCTTAGATTTTACAAATCATGTTTAACAATGCCCATTCTTGAACTAAAGATAACTTTAGTACATTCTTTAAACATTTCATATTGAATTCAATATGGTACCTACATTATTTTCATACAAAACAATTAATTCCCTTATTACTCCCCTATTTTCGTGAAAAATCACCCTATTTCCCGTGTTTTGAGATCATTTTGAGCTTTATGTCTTGTATCCTTATTTTCGAATATTTTGGGGTGTTATTATCTTCAAGGGGGTGGAGGCTTTAAGGGTTTTGTTTTTGGAATGTTTCTGATTTCAGAGGTATTGTGTGTATGTGTGTGTGTGCAGGGGATAAAGCTTTGTAAGTTGTGTGCAGGTTTTAGGACGTTTTAGGTTTTTGGGAGTTTGTGTGAAAATAAGGGGGTGATGGGGTTGTGTTTGGTTTGCGCGCCTAGAAAGCAAAGATATTTGAAGGGTTGTTTCCGGTTCTCATGATTTTTTATGTTGCAAAGGTGGTGTATATATGTGTGTGTTGGAAGAGGGCATAGAGTTTTTGGTTTTGTTTTGTGGTTGGGTTGTTTTTGGTTTATCTATATCTTAGGTTCCTCTGGAGTATTGTGCACGTGTGTATGCTAAAGGGGTGAACGAATTCTGTTTGTACCTTGATGTTCAAAATATCAATTCAAAGAGGCAAAGCATTTGATTGGTTGCTAACAGGTTGTTAAAACCGAGAAGCAATTGCCGGATAATTGCAAGTTGATAGTGCCTCTCGCAGCTTTCAGTATTTATAGAGCTGTTATTGTTGAGAGTTTGGAAGGATCCATTCTTGGTGTTAGCAAAGGGTTTCCAGTTAATCTAAAATGCAGCAATAATTAGGGCTGGTTAAACAGCCATGCTGAGAAATTCTTCAACGATGTAATGCTGACGCTCGTTTTCTCTATACACCAGGAACCTAAAAGAACCACTCAAACTTGTCCTCACACCCTTCAGACCAAAAGAAGAATTTACAGTTGTCTGAGTTAAAAAAAACGTCAACATTTTTGTATTCAAAAGAATATCTATTGTTTTTATTATTATTCTTTCTTGATTGATAAAATAGATTTGTTTGATGTTTTTGTGTTATGAATTTTTGAAGTTTTTGAAAATAAGGAATAATCTTTAAAGGTATGTATATATATGTGAGTTTGGAATTCAATTGATTTAAACGCGAGTAACAAGAAGTTCGAAGTTCAAGGACTATTCCCTCTGCTTTCCAGCTTCCTCTTCTTTGAGTAAGTTTCTCACTCTTGACCGCATATCTCCTTTCTCCTGTTTCAGGAAAGTTTCAAGAATGCATTGAACCGACCTTGCCTCGTCGAACTTGGACCTCGGGAATGGATCCGACCTCTCTGCTGGTCCTCCTGATCGGTAAGTTTATCCATTTATAAAGTCGTGATTGCTGTGATCAAATCTTGAGTGCTTTACACTGAGTCCTGTTTCCCAAAGTTTTAAGTGTTCTGAATAGATGTTTATTATATCTACAAACAATCTCTATTCAAATTAAAAGAAATGTATTACTTTTTTTATGAAGCGAAGCTTGTTTTACACTATTGTTATACCTTTTTTCAAATGTTCTATTTACTGAAGTGTACAAATGTACATTCGATTTTCAAATGGGAGATGAAAAATATATCGTCAATATTTTCCGAGCTTTATGGAAACGCAATTTTCTACCTGAAATGAAAAGTCATATAAAAGGCAGAAGTTAGATAAACCGCAGCGTGTTGCTAACATTGTATATTATGTTTTTTTACAGTTATTTCAACGATAAAATTGGTGATAAATACAACCTGGTATAGTTATTTTCGACCATCAATGTTGTAGTCGAAGAGATAAAATCAAGCTTTATTTTCTTGCCCGGGAAAATGTAATAAATATCCGTTTTTACAGGTATACTGTTTCAAAGATTTTTACGGAAAAAAATTTTTCAAGCTGACATATTAAATGTTTAACTATGCCATCTATGATGTTGAAGGCTAGTTTCTGTAGGTATTAAAGATATACTACGCTGAGCGTTCTTACCTCCAAGAATTTTTTGAAGAAGAAACAATACGTTCGTCGACAATTTTACTCTATTCAAACAATTTCGAGCATTATTATGAATATTTGTGAACGAAAAGTTAGTAATAACATCTTGGATGTTTTAGTTTAACATTAAAATATATTTAAGCCTAATGTCTTAAAAACATAGTAGATGTTAGGTGTTAATATCTGTATTTTTGGCTGCACTATCTTATAATTTGTATATCTACTATTGAACATCCATTTTTTTAATTGTTCGCCTTATATTGTCATAGGAATAAATTACATATGGTTATACTGCTTTCGTACTTGGGTTTGATTCCTGATGCTGAAACTTTACATTTTTTAAATAATTTATCAATATTCAATTATTAATGATGTGCATTAGAGTGCCAATTCAAAATGTAATATTTTTTTCCTAATGTCTTAGCATCTAAATATGTACAGTTTGACAAAAAAAGACCACGTATTTTTTTTATATAAAATTTTCTTGAGCTCCCGCAAGACATTTAAAATTCTAGGTTCGCTAAATATTTTTTTAGCTTTAGAAGAAAAAACACGGTGTAATTTTTCTGTTTTAAGAAAAATTCTATAGGGCGAGACTTTGAAAATTTATTAAATTGGCTCAGATACGACCCTTAAGAAATCTAAGTTTCATAAATTCTTTGGTTCTTACTCCCTGATATTTTTCTTTGAATGAAAAAAATTTTCCCGCATTCTTTATTTTCTAAAAAAAAGTATCTTAGATCGCGCTCAAGGCGATTAAAGATGTAGAATGTCTTTTTTATTTTCTCTCTTAAACTATGGGCTCTAGTGAAAAAAATAAATATGATCAAAACATTTCATTATTTTGCAAGGAACATTTTTTATACTGTCTCAAACCCTTCTTTCGAACAGTACGTCACTTAAATGTCAAGATAAAATAATTTTTCAGTTTTTTATCTGAACTGAGGGTTCTAGTGGAAGAACAAACGCTACAAAAACATTTTCCTTTTCGATAAACAACTTTTTTTGCTTATAAAACTCTTGCCGAAAACCCCTCTTTTGGCCAATAGACCACATAGATGCAGAGAGAGAGAGAGAGAGAGAGAGAGAACATTTTAATTTTAATTTTATAGAATTACCATCAAATGTACACAGTTTTTTCACGAAAATCGCCAGTATAGGACAGTAGTAGTGTATTATATTACATTAATATACAAAATCTACATATTTCAAAACTCAGGAATCATACTCCGTGCTAGGTTTTTCTTATTTTCTGAATTTAACATATTTATGAAAAAAAGTGAACAACACCAGACGACCGCAATAAATTTGTATGCTAATATGAAATTCTGAGACAATAAATTGATAAGACTTAAAATATTGTTCTACCTGTCGTTTTATTTTTCGAAGTGATGTTTTAGATCAAATTTGTTCAATTTATGCACATCTTTCTATTAAGATAGTGCCATTTTATTGGCATTTAAGTGATCTATTAGCCAAAAGAAGTTTTTTAGGCAAAAATGTTGTTCAGAAGAAAGTCAAATGTTTTTGGCGCATTTATTTTTTCACTTGAACCCTCATTTTAGCGAAGAAAAGTGAAAAAAGCTATTTTCTTGACATTTAAGTAACGTACTGTTCGAAAGAAGGGGTTGAGACAAAAATTTAGTATTCGGAAATGTTCATTGAAAAATAATAAAATATCTTTATCATATTTTTTTTTGTCACTAGAGCCCATAGTTTTGGAGAGAAAATAAAAAAAAGACATTTTTCATCTTCAATCGTCTTGAGCGCTATCTAAGATACTTTTCTTTTAGAAAATAAAGAATGCGGGAAAATTTTTTCATTCAAAGAAAAATCTCAGGGGGTAAGACCCAATGAATTTATGAAATTATGAAACTTAGATCACTTAGGGGTCGTATCTGAGCCAACTGAATAAATTTTCAGTCTAACCCTATAGGATTTTTTCTTAAAACAAAAAATTACCCCGTGTTTTTTCTTCTAAAGCTAAAAAAATATTTAGCGAACCTAGAATATTAAACCTCTTGTGGGAGCACAGCAACATTTTATATATAAAAAAAATACGTGATCTTTTTTTGTCAAACTGTACAAATTCAGAGGCTAAGGCCTTCAGAAAAAAATATAACATTTTAAATTGACACCCCAATGTCCATCACGAGCCATGACACATCCTGGGCGCCGTCTACAAACCACGTTACGAATTTAAGGGGTGGGGGTGGGAGGAAGTAGCTTAAAAACCAAGGTGGTACGTTTCTTCGTGATAAATTTTAAAGAAGTTTGTGAATTTTATCGAAGGATTGCCCTGCAACGGTGCAGTTCGATGATAACTTAATAAGTTTCAAAATCACTTTCATATTTCATACTTCTCTCTCGTTCCCCTATTCCCTTTTTTCCCCTTGTTTTCAAGAAACTTCAAATTTTCCCCCTTTTTCTCTTTTTTCACTCAAATATGGACTGAATAAATAGAAGCCAATAAAGAATTCCAAATATTTTTGGTTAAAAGAAAATTTTTTAAATTGAAATGTCTACTATTATATTTTTAGTTCGGAATTCATCTCGCTTTGTTAAAAATTCTACAATTGGGTTGAAAATTTAATTATTTTGTTCAAAATGCAACTTTTTTATTCAGAAGTAATTTTTTAGTTGCAGATTCAACTATTTATTTTTGTATCAGCTTTTTTGTTAAAAATTAAAATATCTGGTCAAAAATTATCCTTTTTAGTTGAAAATTCAACAATTTTGCTTGGAATTAATGTATTTTGTTGAAATTTCGTATCTCTGGTTGAAAATGATATTATTTGGTTTAAAATTAAGACACATTAGAAATCCAATTCTTTAAAAATTTCCCTCTTTGGTTGACAATTTTTACTATTTTGTTGACAATTCGTCTTTTTGGGTATAAATTTAATCGTTTCTGTTCAACATTGATTGTTTTTTTTTCAGAATTCAACTATGTACTTTGTTAAAAATACGTTATTTTCGTTGCATTCAATTGGTTTGAAATTTGTTTTGCTTGTGGAAAAGTAATTTTTTGATCTGCTCTCTAAATCTGAATTAGTAAAATTTCACTAATTGATAGTGAAATTTCACTAATTCAATTAAAGAGAAGTCGGCCACTCACGATTAGTAGAAAACTACTAATTTGATTAGTGGAAATTGTCCACTTGTGAAATTAGTGAAATTCCACTAAGCAATTAGTAATCCCTGCCATTGCAGTGTGTACTAATTGAAGAGTGAAAAGTCACTAATTATACAGTAAAAATGCACTAATTGTGCAGTGAAAAAATGAATTTTCTCAAAATTAATATAAATTGAAAGGAGATAATAAAAAATGCTAGAATACAATGAATATGCACTGTAATAAATTCATGTAAGTTTTATTGACAATAAAACAGAATATTTGAAACAAAAAAGTACATTGATATTTAATGATGTTGTGTTTTTGGCCAGGTATGTATGTATACCATTGAGCCATTTCTCTTTCGGGGTAGGCGTGACACTACCCGATTCGGGTAGTGTTTCTAGGTGGATAGTTTCTTGAAATAAATAACTACAAGTGTGGGCTCACCACACCCACGACGAGCCAACAACACGCAGTAGTATTCCCGAATGGTCACCCATCCAAGTACTTACCGCGCCCAACACTGCTTAACTTCAGTGATCTAACGTGAACTGTTTTTTTCAGTGTAGTATGGCCGTTGGCGATAATAAATAAATAAATTGATCTTGAATTCCTTTTAGTCTACTGGCCATAGTTAAATAGAACAATAATATGATAATTTCAGGGTGGCCGCTGGGCCGGGAATCTTATGAAACCGGGAAAAACCGGGAAATAACAGTGCATTTATTTTTTGACCAGGAATTTTACAAATTAAAAATAGTCTTTCCAACCTGTATTTCAACCCTTCTTAAATAATTAGATAAATTGTTATATTTTACAATTATGATATCATTCAGTTTAGAATGCGTAATTCGAAAATCTTTCACTTACAAAATTTTCCATTTTAGATTTTAATTTTCAAGTGTATATTTTAATTTGAAGAATGTTTAAATGAACTTTTACATACTTAAGAAATTAGAAATTAGAAGCGTTTGAAATTGATGGTTTTGGGTAAAAAACCATTTTTGGTTGATCAACTGTGAATATAAATTAAGTTAATGATTTTTAAAATTGAACTGTATTTTAAGGATTAAAACAATACGAACCTCAGATAGCGTGGCATCAAATGGCACGCAATGTCATATGAGTATTTGACTTCAGATTGGTCAAAATCGTTGGAGTTCACTAATTCGTTAGTGAGCGCGCTAAGTTACCAATGAATTAGTGAAGCGAATCTACTAAATAATAGTGAACCATGTTTACTAATTGATATTAGTAAAACTTTTATTAATTTATTAGTAAAATATTTACTATTTCAAATGTAAAACATCAAAATATTACTATTTGGTTAGTGAACCATACATTTACTAATTCAACTAGTGAAATTTTCACTAATTCATATTTAGAGAGTGATAATTTCACTATTACATGTTTGGATGAAAACTTACCTTTATTAATTGAAAAGAAAATTTTCTGGTTGATTCACCTCCATAGGTTAAAAATTCAGCTATTTGGTTAAAAGTCCCACTATTTTCTTGAAAGTTTAATTATATTATTGAACATTCATCTATTCTGTTATAATGATACTTCATGATGGAAAGTATATCCATTTTGTGGAAAAATTCATGCTTTTGGATTTAAAATACATCTTTCATGGTTGAGAATGATTATTGAAGAAATTAAACTCTTTTCTAAGAAAAATCATCTAATATCAAATCATCACATATTTGTTTTAAAATGCGAATGTTTTTGGTTCAATTTTAATCTTCTTTGCTTGAAAATTCGACTATTTGGTTGAAAATGCATTTTTGGTAGGTTGTAAATTTAGCTATTTTATTGGAATCTTAGAAATTTGAAGCGTTTCATATTGAATTCAATGTGGTTCCTACATCAGGTTTATTCAACTGTTATTGTGCTTCAAGGCAGGTAAGTAGTCTTTTTGTGGCCGAATGTGAGTTTTTGCAAATACGTGAGACCGTAAAAAGGCTTGGCTGCCTCGCTACATACGATATTTTATGTGATAATAAGAGTATGGTCTCCTGTTATCTCATGAAATTATGTCTGAGATTGAGGGTAGTTTAAAGGGACAAGTACCGCGCAGAACAGTGCGCGTGGGTTAAAGTAACGAACGCGCAAGCGCGAATTTCGCGTAGACAGTAAAGTGCACTTTATCCTCTTAGGACGGTAAAGTACTCAACTACCAACAATTACCTAGTTTCCTGCTTCAAACCACGCCCACAAAACAGAAAAAAACATACTTATATTACACTGTTAAAAATGTTTGGAATTCTCCAACACATCTACAATACAAGCGTAAGGCCAAATTGCAAACACGGTATTGGAAAGCCGAAATTGCAATACATGTATTGTAGCGTTTATAAGTCGAAAATTGTGCGCATGCGCCTCATCCGACCCATGTATCGCTGCATGATCCGTTGCACTTGAAAACTACAACATTATGTATTGTAGCGTTACCCTACATTTCGGAAATAAACTTCCAATACATTTAGTGGAAGTTTCATGCGGGAATTTTTAACAGTGTACATAAAATAATTTATTTTCCTATTAATCTTCGATTTTTATCAAAAATCAGCCTATTTCCCCTGTTTCGAGAGCGTTGTGGGCTGTAAAGTCTGATAGTTTCATATTTTTTATATAAATAATACATGTAGATGGTTGGGGAGTTTTTGACTCTTTAACTAAGTCAATTTTAGAATTAAAATGTTTTTAACAGTATCAATTTATTAATTTTTGTAAACAAATTTAAATTTTTCAAAATTTAAACAAAATTTCTCACCAAAAATGAAGCTCCTTAAAGAGATGTGAGGAGGAAGATGATTTTTATTATTAATTGACGAATATTTGACGAATTTTGAAATTTAACGTCCTGAAGAGGAAAACGACAAAGTTTTCGAAACGTTGGCAGAAATAAAGGATTTATAACATCAAAATCTACTTTTGGTCTGAAGTATGTCAGTTTCTTTTTACCATCTACATGTATTATTTATATAAACTTATTTTACTCAGACAAACAACATCGCTTTAACACCATTTCTAATCTAATTCATATTTTTTATTATTCTTCATTACCGAATTCACTACACGGCTACGGTCACGTAGGCATATTGGCAACTGGACTTAAAATGGTAACGTAGTTTATGGATGGCTCCCCACCAAAAGTTCAACGATGGACATTTTATTATAATTCTCAAACTACGCGAAAGCTGTCGCGTTTTATAAGAACGCAGTTTGTGTGCTTTTGCGACATTTTAAAAAACGCATTGCTTCTCTGAGTCTTTATCAACGTAAAGAGCTCTCATTAGTTATTCCTCTCAATTAAAGTCCATGGTTCACGTACTGGGGGAAAGTAAGTGCAGGTCAGTAAATCAGACTAAATCTCGACTCAGCTGTCTGAAATGAAAGCTATTTGTAGGTTTAAAGGTAAAGCAAACCCGTGAAACTGGGACCGATGCGATTCTTTTCTCTTCTCTGGTGAACCACATATAGAGGGACACGAGTCGCACCTCGATCGCTGCCAATTCTCTATTGTCGTTGGCAACTGTCCATTTTCCGCGCATCCTCCAGGCGTAACCTCTTGCCCCGACACGTTTGCTCCACACGTTAGAGGAAGAATTCATTTGATGAGTGGGACGAGCACTGCAGTCGAATTTACTAGAGAATTTTCCCGTCAAATGAAGTTTGCACGACACGACCTCGAAAGGTCTTTTACGTGTATTGTCTTACTCCAAAGCGCGAACAGGAAAACCCACTAGCCTTATAGACTTCGCTCCCAACGCCATAAAGTTCGATAAGTATTTTCCGAGTCACTGATCTGCCACTCTGAGCACGCAGTCGACTTTAGTCCTTCTTTCCTTCCTTGAGAAAGTTTGAAATTTAGGACCCTTCTTTTCCCTGAAATTTTTCGAATGGACGGTGGTCAAGCCGAGAGATATTGGCCCAGTCGAGGGTAAATCCCCAGTGAAATTCAATGGCTCTTTGCAACTGAGAAAACATCTGTCTTCTGTGGAATAAAAGGAAAAATGCATCAATATTCGGGTGATATACGTTTTTTGGGGAAATTTTGGGGAAATTTCGGGGAAATTTCGGGGAAATTTCGGGGAAATTTTGGGGTGTGTCTATAACACTATAGACTATGATGCAAAAAATAAATATATACCATATTGTATGCTATACATTAAAGAAAATAGTTTTCCTAACTTTCAAAGTGTTATACAAAATCTTGAAGTTAAAATTTCGCCCTAGAATGATTTTCAAATAGTGACGACGTTATTTACTAACAAAACTTGTGAGACAATGGTAGCGGAACGAGTTTCTTTTTTCATATCCAATGAGAATATTGTTGTAGTTGTTTTTCGTGACTTTTTTCATTTTATATAAACTAAGTTTTCACATTGATATGATTTCAGAGGTTACGTTACTTAGTAAATAAATACTTGGGAATTAAAAAAAAATGTACTTAGGAATCACAATGTTGACGTCATTTTTGTCGCGCGAAATTTAAATTATCAGGCTTTCTTCCGTTACCGTGAAAGATATTTTTTTTAAATTTAATGTGTAATAATGATATATTTTTAACCTCTATTTTCATAAATAGTCAAAAATTGTTTAATAACGGCATTCAAAATTTGAATTTGGTTATTTTAAAATTTTCACTTACTCAATGTAATTAGATTTTTCAAAGTTGATTGAAGGACGAGAATTAAACAAATTAATTTTTCGCTATCACTTGTATAGAAACCAATTTCACGTATTACTAAATGATGTAATTATGGCGAAACAATTGAAACGGTTGATTTTAAACTGATTAATTATTATAAAAGTACCCAGCGGCAGAAAACTTTTTGATGTTATCATAAAAAACAATGAGTCAATGAATATTCTTATAGAAATCGTATAGAAATAATTTTCTATAAAAATAAATTTGAAGGAAATCAACGACCCTTGCTTCTTGATCGACAGAAAAATAAAGTGGAATACCCTTCACATATATGTCAGGAAATTTAGAGAAAATTGAGTTGACCCTCAAAAATGGAATTTACTCTGTAATAGGAAAGTTTTCATATTGATGAATCCTGGTCATCTCTAGTCCTGTATTGGAAAATAATCCAAGCACGTTCCTGACTTAGCCACACTGCCTTCCAGAATTCAAGTTTTCTTAAATCGTTAATGCAAAGACATATACGCAAAAATAAGTTATAACATTTTAATTATGCCCTAAATTACTCCATCAACGTAGTTTAAAGGTAGATAATACTATCTTGAACATTAAAAAACAACTCTCAATTGGACAATTCTTTTTTCTTTGCAGATATCTAAAATAATATTAAAACTGAAATCCCCAAAACCGAATATCTATAGTTCTCGGGACCAAGCTCTCCATGCAACTTAAAAAAATTCCTAGCTGATCTAGACCAACGTCCACCAATCTTGTTATCCCTGAAAACACCACTTCTCTTCGAAGGCCTGCATCCACACTCTTCCTCTCCCTCTGAATCCATTGCTATATTCGGGGGTGGTTGCATGGGCGGTTGTAAAAAAAAGAGTACGTTTGGTTTGGCAGCGGGTGGTGGGCTTCGAACTCGGGACATCGGATGACGAGTAATCGATCACGAGCACTCTGCCAACACTCCGTTGCGAAGGGCTTAGCTCTCCTCAACCGATTTTGGCACCAACTTTTAAACTTCCATCCAAACCCCGACGATCATCACCAACCGGACATCCTCTCCCCTTAAATTTCAACCTCAACCCTGGAAGAAAGTTGAAACAAGGAGGAAAAAACGCTAAAGAAACTTTTCATACAGTTGAATTTAAGTTGCAAGGGAGTTAATACTATCTAGACTCCATCGAGGAAAAGTTTCCGCATTTGTGATATAATTGGCAGAATACGCGATCAAGTTGAGAACCTCTGATGAGAGATATCTGCGGGCGCGTTCGTAATGCTTCCGTGAAAAATACAGAGACCCCCGTACCTTCCCCTCTTTCTCCCCCCCCTGACTGTCCCTGTATCGATTTCTGGCCGATGGAGTATCGCGATACTCCCCCTATCACTCCCCCTAAAACGCTCTTTGAACCCAACCAGCATCCAACCCCCTGAATCTCTCTTCCTCTGTATCCCTATCATACGGTCCTCCGTACCATGCGCGTACGTTATAAGCGTCATGTCCGGTCGAAGTGGTCGAGGAAGGTACGAACACGTGTGTAGGTAGCCACCTACGAGTACATACCTACCAACCTATATGTTGAGAAAGAACCGATTTTTCCCGAGGGTGACTCTTACTCTTAGTATCCTTAGCCCCCGGGGTACGTCTCCATCCCCTTGTCCGCGACTTTACTTTTTCTTCGACTTTTTCTTTTCTTGACTCGATCGAGTTTGGAATGGACCCTCATCTATACCTTTAGTTATCTATAGTTAGGTAGTTGGTTGTAAAATAGGGTCGTAGTCGTATGAATATGCTCGGGAAAGTTTCGATAAGTTTGATTGCTTTGGAATTATTTTCGGAAAATGTTACTTTTTGAGAGTCGATAAATAGCTGGAAATGGTAGGTATATTTGACTTAAGAATAAGTAGGGGTTATAAGAAACAGACAAGGGTTCGATTTAGTAAGAAGTTGGTTTGAAAGGTTGGTGTTAATATAGGGGTTGGGAGTGTTTCAAAATTTAGTGGTGACTTTTTTGTGTGAGAAGGATAAGGAGGGTGATAAGTCAATTTAAGTCTTTTAGGTGAATTCAGTTAAGACATTCTAATTATTTTGGCTATGCAAATTAGGAAATCAAGTAAATCAACTTAGGTTAATCAGTCATGCTTCCGTCTATTATGGTAATCAATTGAATGAGTCGAAGACTCAAGACAACGTAGTTCAATCATCCATTGAATACACTCAAATTTCAGGCTTTTTCTATGCCAGTAATTCTGAGACGACATTTATTCAAATCATTCAATTTCGTCAATCATTCCTTTCAGTCAAATAAATTATTGAATTCAGTGTATGATGTCGATCAGTATAATCTTGACAATCATTGCAGTCAATGGGGTATGCTACGTAGTAAAGTCATTCTATAAAATCAGTGAAGTCGATTAATCAAATAAGATGAATCAGTGAATTAAATCAGAAATCTATATTTAAAATAATTTTACTATTTATTTTATTTATTTAAAGTCAGACAGACACTAACTTCAGTCAACTCAGTCAACTATATTAATCAGTAAGTTGAATCAATTTATTTTACTCAGTTGATCATGAAGCATTTTCTTTCCCGTAAGGAGATCGTATGCCTTCTTAGTGGTTCGTGAGGGAAAACATATTGAATCACGGAAACATTCAGTGTAATGATACTGGATTTTAAACCCAATCTCTAATGAGATATTAGTAATCATTAATTGTCATCATTATGACCCGTGATACAATGGGTGATTCTGCTCAGCAGAATCACCTTTTCCCTACTTGAATCTACTTTTAAGAATACCACACAAATCTCCTAACGAGATACTATTGCTTATAAACAAAAACTTTTTAATTTGAGATGGGTGACTGCCCACAAAAAACTGAAAGAACAAAAATTGGAAGTTTATTCTCTTATGGAATACTGGATTTGGTCATCTATACTTATAAGCAAATTTGACAGTATTCGAGAATTTACTTTGAAATAAAATAAATTTGTATCTCAATAAGTCATTCTCATTGAGAAAAAGAAACAGAAACAGAAACGTAATTCTCTTTTCATTTATGGGATATAAATCCCTCTTTAGATTTAAATTTCAACAGGTATTTTCTTACGGCGAATTCCCGACTATTTTCTCGGGAAATGACGCGAAATACCTGGAAAGATTTAAAGGGTCCGAGCTCTATCAGCTGGCGAACGCGTGGTACGAAAATTCGTTAAATATCTATAGGTATCTTGTCAAGCGACCAGCTGACAAGATAACGCGGCTGTTTGTATATACGACGCGTTTCTTAGCACGATTCAAAATATATATACTAGAATCTTCTCTTATTTGAGTGAGACTCTTTTAGACTATACGTCCTTTCAACCTATACTGAAAATATTAGCATAAAAATCGCAATGCACATTATTATGAAAACCTAATCGTTCCTCTAAAGGGTAACCGCAGTTATACCTTTAGAGATGGGGCTCTAGCCGACGCATCGGGGTAAAGAACGAGCTTTCTTATCGGGAGCGGCTATTTAATAGCTCACCCCTCTCAAAGCCAGGTAAGTCCCCACTCCGGTGTCACCTGTGCTACCTGAGCGCTCCGCTGTTGGTGGTGATTTGACGAGGGTTTACCGCATATTATTTACTATATCGGTAAACTCTATTGCTTCCTTATCGATATGCGATACGTTACGTTCCTCAAAGATGGAACTCCTCAATCAGTCATTGAGTCAAGTTTGTCTAAAATAATTACATTAATTATTTAATAAAGTTGGAATAGTCACATCCATTCAACTAAAATGCACAGTTAGAAAAACCATGTTTACTTATTTTATTTAAGTCAACCAAATTAGTCATATCAAGCATAATTTCTAGCCGCAAGTTAGATGTGACTTACATTTCTAGCGATTAATTTCTCTTGTAAGAAGTATGAATCTCCAGAAGTATCATTCACAGCTGACTTGAGACCACGAATTAGGCTTACAATAAAAAACAGAGGTCATTCTATTGATTTCTTACAATTTACGAGTTTATTAAGCTTTGTATAAAATAAAGCTAAATTAATGTTTTTAATCTATTAAAGATAAAAACAAGCTATATATCGGAACCTATCACAGCTAGAACATTTTTTTAAAGGAATTTTCCCCTCTATTTTGTATCTATGAAGTATATACGACGCGATGTGCATTCGAAACGAGATATTGAAAAAGAAACATGATTTTTTAGGATGCATCCCTAAAATCTTAAAGGGTGCCGGTTCTCGCCCTATCTCGCAAAAGTAGGATGTTTTATACTGTATGTTCTATTATCTAGTGTAGAGAGGTCTCTCCTTATTCAGCTCTCATTTATTTGAAACAGATACTGTAGGAAATGTGTTACAATATGTGTCCTTCTCTCTCTTTATATGTTTAGTATAAGAATAATGAAAATATCACTGGAACTTTTTAATAATGCCGGAAAATATTAAGAAACATTTTTAGTACGCCTATATTTTTTGGAGGTATATAGTTTTAGTATGTTTTTAAGATATATCAGAAAAATTCAGAAAACTCCGACGCAAAAATTTTAAAAGTTATAAAATTGACGACTTGGTCAGGGATTTGCAATGTTTTAAAAACAAGTTCATAAATCATTTATTTGTAACCTCGGGTATCAGATCCTTACAGGCACATATAACGCAAAAATATTAAAAATATTATTGAAGCTTTTTAATGACGCTGGAAGAGATTTAGGAACACTTCTTAGAATGCCTACATTTTTTAGATATAGTTTTATTGTGTACTAAACTAGATCGAAAAAATTCCCAAAACTCGGTCGCAGAAATTTAAACATGATAATATTCACGACTAAGCCACAGATTTGGCATTGTTTTTAAGTTCATAAACTATTTATTCTTTTGGAACATCGTGTATCGAAACCTTATACGGAACGCAAGAATGATGAAAACATTACTGAAACTTTTATGTAACACCGGAAAATATAGAGAAACATTTTTTCCGCACGCCAACATTTTTACGAAATTTATAGTTTGGTTCTACTAAATGTTATGGGAAATATGCGTAGCAATCTGTGGAACCAATTTAAAAATAATTTCAACTGACGACTTTCATCGAAATTATGATTTTTTTTCAACAAGTGGGTACATTTTTTTCAGGCCTCGTACATTGAAAATGCTAAGCAGGGTATCTAGCGGAACGGGAAATCGAGAAAACCCCGGTTATATTTATGGATCCGAACGAAACGAAACAAAATGAAACGTTCCTTTTGGTTACGTTACGTTATCGTGTAACGAAACTTTCGTTATTTTCGTTACCGTTATTCACATTAACAACAAAATCAGGGATACTTTTAATTTGTTTTGTTAGTAAGAGATGGATACTAAGTGAAATAAATTCATTAATGTTATATAAATGTAACAGAACGAAACAGAAACCGCAATTAACGTTTCTTCGGAATGAATATTCATAAGTTGAATAAGAGGAAAAAAGTATATAGCGGAGGATTTGTAGAATTTCAGGCTTACTAGGTCGAGTTTTAACATTCTTCGAAGGCATTTAGGCGAATTTTTTGACCCTGCGCTTATGCTAAGGCATGAACGAGTTTACGAGTTTCTGAAAAAGCAAGAATAGTTCGGGTTCCCCAGGTGGTTTACCAGGTCGAGTGTTAACATTCTTCGGAGGCATTTTGCCATTAAATCTTCGGAGGTATCTACACTTTAAATACTAGGATTCCATTGAGAACTTAATTCGGTATTTAAACAGTTCACGCAACAAAACAATTGCACTTCAGTTCGATTCGCCAATCTAATAAAATAGGGCCGATTTGTGGATTGAAATAGGCTCGAAATGAGAATCATCTGTCAATAACTAAATCTGATTAAACAAATTCTAAACTGTCAAGTTCAGAAACCAAGGTAACCCATAGGGATGAAGTTCGAGACATCTGAGTGTGATAGTTCAACATTAATTTTTAAGAATTTTTAATTTTCAATTTTTCATATTTTTTACATAACAATGTGGGATAATGTTTATAAAAAAAATTGCACTTCCGGTTTTTGGAACTTCGCCTAAAAAAAAGGGGGAACAAAAAGACAAATTTTCGAAAACCTAAATTTTCTCCCAAACAGAAATAATTTTTAAAATTGATGTCTCATCATCAAAAAAGTGTCGAATTCTATTAAACTTGCCCCGGAAATGGTATAAATCCACTTACACGGTAAATTTGAAGCTTGAATTTAAAATTCGTGCCAATTTTAAACTCGATATTATGAAAGGCATCACCTTCAGTAAATAAAGTGAAAAAAATTCAAAATCCATGGAGCGGACGTGGGTCAAATCGTAGCACAGGTGCCCCGGAAATTGTATGAATCCAATTTAAAGCTGGAATTTAAAATTTGTGCCAATTTTAAACTCGCTATTATTAAAGGTATCACCTTCTATAAATAAAATAAAAAAAATTTCAATCTACGGAACGGACGGGGGTCAAATCGGACCAAAAGTGTCCCGGAAATGGTATCAGCCTGAGTGTGACGTTTCCACTCTAATTCTTACGAATTTTTAATTTTCAATTTTTCATATTTTTTTGCATAACAATGTAGAATAATGCTTATAAAAACATTGGCACTTTCTGTTTTTAAATTTCGCCTAAAAAAATGGGACCAAGAAAACAAATTTTTACAAAAACCTGAATTTTCTCCCAAACAGAAATAATTTTTCTGTTTTTTTTTTTAAATTTCAATTTCAACACGTATTTGACTGAAATTTGAAAATATAGTTAAATTGTTAGGTTTTAATTAAAGTCAGTACAAGTGGGGTTTTCGTGTCACAAAAAATAAATTTTCGGTCGAAATTAAAAAATTCAAGAAATTAACTTGAAAGTCTTTAGATTTAATTACATTATTTGATTTCTATGATAGACAGCACAAAGGGTTTCGGCGCACAGAAAAGGAATTTGGTGTCAAAATTCATAAATTCAAAAATTTGACTCTAAATTGGTAAAATGTTATTGAATTGATAGATTTTCATGAAAATAGGAAAGGAGGGCATTTTCGAGTCTCATTATACGAATTTTGGTTCGAAATTCAAGAATTTAAAATAGCAATCTAAGTTTTGGAAATTCTATTTTATTGTTAAATTTCCCTGAAAGTAAGTAAGAGGCGAGGTTTTAAGTAACAGAATACGAATTTGAGGTTGGAAATGAAAAAGTTGAAACAAATTTTGAAAATTTTATTTCTTATGTAAATTTTCATCAAAGTCTGTAAGAGAACGTTTTTTGAGTCACAAATGAGGAACCTGCGGCCCAAAATTCAAAAAGCTGACATCAATTTTGAAAATGTTATCAATTTGGTATATTTCTGTGAAAGTCAATACGAGGGTTTGTTTTTCATAGAAATCTACCAGTTTGATCATATTTTATAGATTTAAGTCCACTTTTGGAATTTTGGAAATGTGGCCCCAAATTTATATGCTGTGACTTAGAAAACCTTCTCTTACTGACTTGCATAGAAACTCACAAATTTAATAAATCGAAGCGTCTCGGCGTCCCAAAATTTTGGATGACTAGTCCAATATTTTTCATAAGCTTAGCTAGTCGTCCCGAATTTCCGGGACGGCTAGTCCATCCCCTTTTCCAACTGCCCCAATTTTTCGGGACAACTAGACACAGCTTTAATAAGTATTTCAAAATTTAGGTTTCCTTTTAAAATGCTTAGATTTTTACTTCAAGTTTGTGTTGTGTCACTGGAAAATCCCCCTTGTATTGACTTTCATAAAATTCCACTATTTTAACAAATTTAACTCGCTTTTTTAATTTTGAATCCAAATTCGTTTTTTGAGATTCGAAAGCCCTCTCCTTTTTCACTTAAATGGAAATCTACAAATTCAGTCCAATTTTCCAAATTTCATCTCAAATTTTCGAATTTCTTAATTTTGACTCCTACTTTGTATTCCAAGACTTGAAAAACCCCTTTGTTATGACTTTCATAAAAAGTAACTAATTTTATAAAATCTGCAAAATTTTATTCATCTTTTTGAATTTGTTAATTTTGACCCCAAATTCGTGTTCTGTGCCCCGAAAACCCCCCTCGTACTGAATTTCGCGGAAATCTACAAATTTAATCAGTTTCAAAATTGAAGTCAAATTTTGTAATTTTTTTTATTCTGTCCCCAAATTCATGCTCCGTACTTACTACCTAACATTAGTGCGCAGACGTACGTGGTATGTAAATTTACTGCGCAGTGATGGATTCTGCGTAACTCTACTGCGCAGATATACTTGCTATGTAATTTAATTGAGCATCCACAAATTCCATGGAACTCTACTGTGCATATGCAACTACCTTCTAACTTTACTGCGTATCCATAAGTGACGTGTTACTATGCTGCGCATCTGTAAGTTTCGTGGAACTCTACTGCGCTGATGTAAGTGCTGTGCAATTTCACTGCGCAGACAAAAACACTCCTAACATTACTGCGCACCCGTAAGTAGTATTGAACTTTACTACGCATCCGTATAAGCCATGAAACTCTACTGCGCAGGTGTAACTGTTATTCAACTCTACTGCGCATCTATAAGTACCCGCTAACTTTACTGCGCATCAATAGGTACCGCGTAGCTATACTGCGCATCCGCATGTCTCAAGGATCCGGGTCCGGACTATTAAGAACATAAAGGGTTCGGGTCCCGACTCGTACCCTTCAGAATTTGAAAGGTATGGAAGGGTCCGGGTATGGATCGGGACCCTACAGAAATTTAAGTGTTCAGGTTTGGAACGGCACCCTTAAGAATTATAAGTGTCCAATCCGCGCACGGACTGATCTAACCTAAAACTTTCCGATCCCTGGTTTTTTCCCCTATTTTTTGTTTTTTGTAAAATTGAAGTTTGGAACAATTGAAACAATGCACCTTCTGAACCACTTTAGTTCGCTATCTCGTATCATTTATCAATCTGAAGTTAGCAAACTAAACAAGACAGAAAATGGTACTCAAATAGACTATTTGTGAGATCATATTAGAAGGCCCAAAAAAGGATCCCAGATAAAAATGAATGTCAAGTTTTTACTGTGTAAAAATCATAATTATGAGAACTACGACAACCCTAGTACTCCAGAGCATTCACCAAATCACTAAAAAATATACTTCGAAGAGTTTTGGGGCCCTGCATTCATGCGAAGGCTAAAATTAGTTTTTGAGTAAGAAAGAATAGTATATAATTTGGCGATATTATTTATGAGCAAATTTGAATTCATTCTGGTCAAACTTTTATTGGATTTTTATCATCCTTACTTTTTTTTAATTTAAATTTTCGCCTTCACAAGGATACGGGGTTTAAAAATTTCTTGAAGAATATGTGTCAGTGACCTGGTGAATTCTCTGCAGCAGTCAGATAATCGTAATCCTCATAATTACGACTTTCAGATACCTCTGGATGGCAAATGTCGAAATGACTCTGAACAATGTTGAAACTCGACCTGGTGAGCCAACCCGGGTACCCGAAACCATCCTCTTTCTTCAGAAACTCGTTTAAACTTTGATAGGATTGCAGGGTTTAAAAATTCCTCGAAGAATATGTTTTAGGAGACCTGGTGAATGATGTGGACTGCCCGGGTTGTCGTAGGTCTCATAATTATGATTTTTAGATACCTCCGGAGTGTTAACGTCTGAATGCCTCTGAAGATTGTTAAAACTCGACCTGGTAAGCCACCTAGGTACCCCAGACCACCCTTGCTTTTTCAGAAACTCGTTTTAGCCTTGGCAGGAACGCAGGGTTTCAAAATTCCTCGAAGAATATGTATCAGTGATCTGGTGAATTTTATTCAGCACCTAGATAGTAGTAATACTGATAATTACGACTTTCAGATACCTCTGAATGTCGAAATGACTTTGAAGAATGTTATAACTCGACCTGGTAAGCCACCTAGGGAACCTGGGCCATCCTCCCTTCTTTAAAAACTGGTTTTAGTCTTGGCAGGAACGCATTGTCTCAAATTTCTTCGAAGAATATGTTTGAGTGGCTTGGTAAATTCTCTGGAGCACCTGGGTTGTTTTATATAGGTTTTAAAATTCCTTGAAGAATTTGTTTGAGGGACCTGGTGAATCCTCTGGAGCACCAGAGTGGCCCCAGACCTCGTAAGAAAGACATCCGATCCTCGACGGACGGTTAAGAGTCAAGTACATCCGAAGCAACTTTAATCTTGATATGGTAATGTCTTATTGAGTTACTGGTATAATTTAGGTTTTCATGTATTGTTTATTTATTTAAATAACATATTAACTCAATATTCTTTCATTATGTTCCATCCGTTTCATAACGTAACGAAACAAAAGTAATGTTGACATTCGTTTCCCTTCGCGATAACGATAACTGAAGTAATGAAACTTTTATTGTGTTCAAATATAACGTAACGTAACATACCAAAGTTTTGTTCTGATCCCTGGTTATATTATTTAGGATCGGGAATTTTTTTCTTCCATCGTAAAATCTACTTTTTTCTACCTGATCTTCTATTTGTTTCGTCTAGAATCAGATAGGAAAATCTGATTGTTTTACGTGTCGTGTATTATACCATCAAAGTTTTTCGATGATTGTTCAAGTTCCATTAATGTTAATTATATGAGAGTTGACATTTTTTCTCTTGAATA
The DNA here is from genome assembly GCA_932178445.1 of Andricus quercusramuli. Classification (NCBI taxonomy): domain Eukaryota; kingdom Metazoa; phylum Arthropoda; class Insecta; order Hymenoptera; family Cynipidae; genus Andricus; species Andricus quercusramuli. The sequence continues at coordinate 247,045 of CAKNXH010001261.1, read as the reverse complement.
GGTTGAGAGCTATCAGAATTCTCTATATAATTAGCCAGGATGAAGGTGATTCCAACTTTTGGAGAATATATTGCAAAAATCGTACAAATGGCAATGTTTTATTTAAATTTAAGTAAAATGTAATAGAATAGACACATCTCAATTTTTATATAAAAAATTGGGAAAATTCGAAGACATCTTATCTTTAGAAAACTCATAATAAAAATCAAATGCATATATATTTAAAATAAATTTGATAGAAACCTCATGTTTCCTTATATTAATTTATTTAAAAAAAATATTTAATTCAGCTGAAATTTTTCTTCTAAATTTCCAACATCTTTTTAACACTTTAAGCATGTTGCGCCATGCAACCAAACCTTTTTGCAACAATGCTGATAAGTTGTTTCGATTTTATAAAAATATATAAATGTATGTTTTCTTTAAGAAATAAATTTTCTGCATATTATGTGTATGGTAAAATTACAATTTATATTCGTTGATTTCGAAAAAATTACAAGAAATCATCTTTAAATTGGTGCGAAACGAACCGGAAAACCCCCTGGAATTTAAATATAAAGATTGTTTATGTGTGAAGGATTTAAAATAAAATTGATTTTGATATCTCCATGGTTGGTGATTATCTTCTTTTCAAGGCTTCGAATTTATAATTCGAAATTTGAAGACGAATGCGGGTAAATTGTGTAATTTTAAAATAAAAACTTTTCACTTTTGAAAGCCTTGAAGCAAGACTTGTTATTTGAAGGATTTTATATTATTACGAATAAAATTAATTCAGTTATTTTTAATTTTTTATATTTTTGAAGCCTTGTATAAATTAATATAAAATGATACAAGGGTGATTATCGAAAAGCTTACCATTTTAAGTCCCAGCCATTTTCCACATTTTCTTTGTATGTATAATAAACTGCAAATATGGAATGAGAAATTGCTAGATGATATTATCAAGCTTTTTTTTGTAATCGAGACTCACAGATGACATTAATGTTGAGTTGAAAAAGATATAAAAATTATAATATGTAGCAATAAAAAAAATTTGACCGCTGAGCGGGCACATTCTCATCGCGCTCTGCGCGCGCGGCTCGCAAGATTGAGCGCGCCTAGGCGCACGTCTGTCGGATTTCGCACTTCTCGAATGACAATCAATTTGTCTTTGTTGAAACTCCTTCGGCTTCAACAAACACATTTTCATCATGTATCTCGAGCTTCGCACTTGATTTTGCCAAAAATTCGGACTTCTCTACGTTCTGTTCAACTCTATTATATCAAATGTATATTACATTTATTTATGTACCTCGGCCTGGGATAGGTCCATTAACCTAGCACCTCCACAATCGAATTTCGGAATTTTTAATAGCTCAGAATTTTGGGCTTTTTT
>CAKNXH010001261.1:226103-240667 GCA_932178445.1 Andricus quercusramuli | reverse complement strand
GAAAATTGATTTTTTGAAAAAAGTAAAGGAGCCCAAAAATTTTAATTTGGGCCCAAAAAAAGCCCTAAAAAGGCCCAAAATTCTGAGCTATTAAAAATTCCAAAATTCGATTGTGGAGGTGCTAGCTTAATGGACCTGCCTGGGATTGCTTATTGAAATATAGCAAAATAAAGTGCAGATTTTACTTTATATAATAAATTTAACATTTCTTTCTTATTTTGCATTAATTTTTATTCGCCGCTACCTTGAAAAATGTATCTACGCTTCTTATTAAAAATGAATCATAAAAAATTTGTAGACCTTTTTTGGGTTAACATCTTTTGTCGATTAATTTTTTTCGTAACATGTGTCGTTTTTTCAAAAATTTAATTTTTTCATTTTTAAAGTTATTTTTCAGGATTAAAACAAAAACTACGTGTTTTGTCAGGAAATCAATGATAAGAATTTTGTATCTCTTTTTTGAATGAACAACTTTTGTTGATTCATTTTTTTTAGATTGTTTCGTTATTCGGAAAATTTAATATGTTCATTTTTAATGTTCTTTTTTACGAATAAAATAAAAACAACGAGTCCTAGTAAAAAGTGAATAACAACAAATTTATAGATCTTTTACAGGTGCACAATTTTTTCTATTGACCTTTTTCATGTCATGCATAGTTTGACCGCCAAATGGAATTTTTTATTTTTTATTGTTTTTTTTTTGGTTAAAACTAGAACCATTAGTAAAAACTAAAAAATACTGGTTGACGAACTCGATCTTTCCCTTTGGTCCTTAAAAACGTGTGTCAGAGCTCAGCCTAACACTATTAGTATTTCAAAAGTTATCCGGTATTGCAGTTGACGAAAAGAACAACAGCGGCAACAAAGACCTCGACAGACAGAGAGACACCATCGTAAAACCATTTCTTTCAGATTCAGTGGGTCCAGGCGCGGATCCAGAGAAGGGCTTTAGGGGGGGCCATCCAATAATTCCCCTCCCCCTCCACTCTTAAGGGGGAGGGGGAGAAGGTAATAATCATTTTATAGTTATTTATTTGCTTTGAATGTTTATTAAAAATTATAAAAATATATTATTCACAAATCTTATAAACATAATAAACAAATGTTTCAATAAAAACCATGTTTTTATATTTACAAGCTGCGTCTTGCATGTCATGGTATAATCATTATTTAACAAGTATCAAATACTCATACAATTTTCGAAGTCAAGCATAAACTATAAAACGATTATTTTTAAAGAGAAAAATTTAGGCGTATATTTCCACTCTTTGCGATATTCATATTCCCGGTTGAAATCCTGGAAAAATTGAAAAATTATAATTTTTTTCAATTGAACACTTTTTAAATTAGAAGTTGAATTATTTTAAGTTTAAATCGCTTTGAATGAATGATTATTCAATTGTTATTTATACATTTAAATTTTTTTTGAAATCTTTTAAAACGTTCTCTTAAAAATATGTTGTTTTTTTTACTAGAAAATCAATTTTTTCCAAATTTATAACTGTTCAATTTTTATTTGTTCATCAAAATTTGCGTCCGTTTTAAAATATTTTTAAATATTCTGTTGAAATTAATTTTTTAAAATAAAAATCATTCGAAAATTTTCCCACGAATCTTAAAACAATATTTGTATTATCTTAAGACCTTACAAAATCCTTAAAAGCTTCAAAATTTTATTTAAAAACTTCTAAATATATCTCCTCAACTTACTCGAATTTTTTCTGAATGGATACATTTTTATTTGTTATTTACACATCAATATTCAACATTTTCACTTGCAAATACAAAATTTTAAATTAGAACAATTAAAATTAACATTGTAACGTTCAGCTCTCCGAAATTTTAACGATTCAAGGCTTTCTGTTTCAAACAATTCAGTTTCAAATTGTTCGGATTTCAGTATTTCATTTATAATTGTTCATTTTAAATAAACAGTCAAACTTTGCTGACTATTAAAAAATTGTTTTTTTTTTTAAATTAATAATTTTCATAATTGAAGTCGTTAAAAATGGTATATTTTAGACTGAAACAGCAGATAATTTATAAAGTTTCAATCGGAAGTTTACATTTTGTTAACTACTACGGCTTTCGAATTAAAACAGTTCAATTTTTAACGTCAAAATCTGTAAATTGTTTAATTTCATCAGATTCAGAATCGTGCTATAAAATCAATCAATTATTGTTCAATTGCGAATACACGAACTACAGTTTAATTTTTAAAATCATTACTTAATTTATATTTACAGTTGATCAACTTGAAACATTTTTTGTCGAAAATTTTCAGTTTCGAAAGATATTAATCGTGTATTGTGTAAGTCTTCAAAACTGCACTTCAACATTCTTTTAATTGAAAATGTACCCTCAAAAATAAAGATGTAAAATGGAAAATTTGGATCGTAAAAGATTTTCGAATTCCACATTGCAAACTGAATGATTTCATAATTGAAAAAGTTAACTACTGAACTTAGCATTTAAAAAGAAGTTGAAATGAAACTTATGTTGAATTGCATTATATATCTTGTGACATGAAATTTGTGATATTTCAAATGATTGGATAGGTTTTTCTTTGAAAAACTTGTAAAAATACCGGTCAAAAAATAAATTCACTGTTATTTCCAGCTCTCAAAAAATTCTGATCATCTCCTGGTTTCCCGGACATTGAAGTTTTTAAATTAACACAATAAAAACTCTGGGATAAATTTTGCTGCACCTAATTTTAACATGGGGTTCCATCTCGCTCGGAGTTGGGCTACGAAACTATCACTTATTATTTTTGCCGCAAAAACTGTAAAAAAAATTGACTACAGGTGACTTTTCATACCCCAAATCCAAGGGAAACGATACCTTTTGTAGTGGTACCATTCACACTACCAAGACTAATTTTTTTTGAAGGGAAATGGTACCCTGAAATTAGCGTTAGATTCACGCTTTGTTTTTTCTGTGAAATTTCTGTTCAATATAGCAAACACATTTTAATGTTTTTAAAAATATTGATCAATTTCAAAATAGTAAGCTTTCTCCGAAGTTTTTGACTTCTTTTTAAAAGTATTTTGACACCTTATGTTTTAGTTTTTTTTTTAATTACACTAATTTTCCCATTTTTTAATTTATGCAATTAAGGTAGACATCCCAGTAATCGTGACCTTAGTCCCAGTAATCGTGATGGCAATTTTCTTGCTTTTTATGTGTGTAAATTCGTGCAGAGTAATATAGTCTTAAAATATCCTATTTGTCTGAATTCAGCGAAAATATTTTAGGGGACCTTATTCATTTGAAAGTGTCAAAAATTTCAGTGTCGGCCAATTCATTTTAATCCGCTAGATTGTAAGTCAAGCTCCAATTCGCCAGAATTCGCAGCGCGAATACACTTAAAAACTGGCCTATTCAATCGAATTCTTAAGGTATAACTCAAGCGTGGGCGCATATAGGATTTGTTGTTAATATATGTATATTAATGTTTTCTGTAGCTCAGTGTTGTCCTCTGGACTTACACACTTGGGATCGCTGGTTCGAGACTCGATGCATGCAATTTTTATTAATTTTTTTCGAAATTACCTTGACCACGAATTAAGGCAAATTGACAAGCATTTAATTCGCGCTGGCTCAGTTCGTTTCAACGAATCAGAGAGCAGAATTCGGGCGAATTTAAGCACGTTAACTCGCCGCAATCCTCCCGAATTAGTTTCTTTATGGTGGGATAGTAAACTTCAATTATCTTATTTGAAAAATTCGGGTCTGGGCTTTGGGGGGGGCCAAGCCGCCGTGGCCCCCCCTCTGGATCCGCGCCTGAGTGGGTCTCGAAACGTAAAAATTCAAAGAAATCCGTCATGGCTTCCACATAAAACTAATACCTTCTCACTATAATGAGAATGAACAAATTTTTCCTACTACAGGTTTGATAGGGTTTTTTAAAAGTGCTTTTGGCTTATTTTGTTATCTATTTATAGATTCAAAAATTTACGTTTTGTACAAAAAATTATTGTCATATGATATTATGCAGGATGTAGATTGCTCAGTGTTAGATTTTTCAAATAAAAATTGATGAAGTTCTTTTGATCGAGTACTTTTATAATATGATTTTAAGGAATAGAAGAATTACTTTTAAAAACTCATGGTAGTAAGTAAATGAACTTAAATTCCTACTGGAACTACTTTATTAATAATCATAAATCAGCATGGAGTTAATGTAGAAATTTACAATTTTGATTAAACATCAGGTCATTTTCTTTATTTGGCATTCATCAAAGGTCCAGATCCAGCGACTTGGCTTCCTCCGAGGACCGAGCCGAGGACTATGCTGGGCAGTTACGCGGGGCAGGTACTGGACATGGTGTATTGTGAGGACAGCGATCATTATCTCCACACTATTCACAAAAAATTCCCACAATTGAACAAAAAATGCATCAAATATATGTTTATTCATGTACAAACGTTTAGACGTTATTTAGAATTCCATGAAACTTGTTCTATATTTCACTCGATAATTTATGGTATCTTGCTCTTTATCTTAAAAAATCTTTCAAAAAGCATGATGTCCACAAAAATATTAGCTTTTTTCAATAACTTTGTATCGTCTAATGTTGACTAATGAGTAACGAGCGTGGACTAATGCCATTTAGTCGACGGTGACGTCAACAATCGAGGAAACACCAACTTAGATTCTTATCAACGAGCATGTAGTCCCAAGTTTCGGTGCGGGTATTGGTGGAAAATATTTATGTAACTTACGGGTCCACCGTATCGAGTGTACACTGGTCCAGCGCCGCCAGGATAACCTTCATGACCGGCACTGGGTCCGCTCATGGCGAGGATAACGATACAAAGAAAAAACAACATCTTCCACATGTTTTACGCCTGGAAAATTTAATAATTTATTATTCAACTTTAAATCAATATTTATGGAGAAAATATTTTGTTTACAACAAAAATGATAAAATATTATTATAAGATAACCAATGTTCTAGAATCCGTTTGCCCTCGAATTTAGAGCTAATTAGTTTCCTTTGCAATACAAAATTTTAATTTCCAAATTTTATTGAATTTTGTTTGAGATTTTACTCATAACATACATTTTTTCAGAAAATGTACTCAACACAAAAGTTTTATTCAAGATAATTTTTTCAGTAACGGATTCCTTCAGTTAAAATCGTACGATCAAAAATTGTTTCTTTTAACACGATCAGTATTTGCCTAGTTTATTAAGACTAACTCTATTAATGAAGATTTGAGAATATTCTTCAAACATAGTTTTATTCAATAATTTTGAAACAAATAAGTAATAGTCTGCTCATTACATCGGAAAAACAAATGCTTCGATTACAAGAGTTCCCCATGAATATAGTTTTTTGCTTAACTCAGGACGATTTGAAACAAGTCAGTAATAAAATAGAACATTTAAAATATGCGATAGGGTGATACAATTTTTTTTTGTAAACTTTAAAATCTCACTGGAAGATGTTATTTTGTCGACCAGGGTAATTAATTAATTAATTTTCTGATGTTAAATTTTGTCGATTACTGGTCAAATAATTTTCTGGAGAAACGAGAAAAAATCCGGGCTGAGGCAGATTTTTTCTCTATTCTCCAGAAAATTATTTGACCAGTAATCGACAAAATTTAACATCAGAAAATTAATTTGAAATCTCACGTCCTCATTTTATGTTATTTAATGAAAGAAGATGTTCAAAATTTCTTTAAAGTAAAACAAAGTGTTTAGAGGTAGTTCTCGACACTAAATTACCCGCAAGCACGTTAAGAATTCCACTAATATTTTTATTTTCAAAGGAAGTATCTACGCGTATCAAAATTACGGTACACATTGCTCAGCAGGGCACCAAGGGCTATTTGTGCCGATATTTTGGTACCAAAATTTGGTAGCCAAAATCGCAGGTTGAATTTATTCGTACAGAAACTTGGTATTTTCCACTGTATGTTTAATTATCTACTGTAGGGAAGTTTCCCCTACGTAGTTAAATTAATTATAACCTTTTATATATATTTAAGAGCACGCACCTTTATGATTTAAAATTTTTTTCTGGGATATCTGTCTTTTCTTGAAACCAGAAACTGAAGAAAATATGTCACAATATGTGTTTCTCTCTCTATATATAGCGTAAAAATAATAAAAAAATTACTGAAACTTTTTGTATACGCTTTAGACGATTAAAAATATATTTTAGTACAAATACATTTTTTAGAGATATGTAGTCTTACTATATACTAAATTTTATCGAAAAAGGCATGAAACTCGGACATAGCAATTTTAAAAATAATCAAACTCACGACTTCGGTAGAGATTCGAACTTTTCAAAAACAAGTTCATAAATCATTTATTTTTTCGAAGCCTCGCCGTATGTTGAAACCACATTGGTACATATAACAGAAAAATGATAAAAATATTATTGAAGCTTTTCAATGACGCCCACTTTCTTTAGAGGTATATAGTTTTATTGCATTTTCCAAGCCAAATCAGAATAAAATTTTTAATTCGGACGCAGAAATTACAAAAATGATCAAATTAATGATTAGATAGAGATTTTGAATTTTTCAAAAATATGTTACTAAATTATTTATTTGTTTGAAACCTCGTGTATCAAAACTTTTTGGGTAAACGCCTAATGAAGAAATAGTAAAAATGTTACTGAAACTGTTTAATAACGTTAGCAGAGATTGAGAAACTTTTTTAGTACGCCTACATTTTCTAGCAATACATACTTTTCATCTGTTGTAAATTTTATGTGAAAGATGCACAAAACTCTGACGCACCAATTAAAAAAAATCAAACTAACGTATTTAATAGAGATTGGGAGTTTTTTTCACCAATTAAATATATTTTTAATTTTTTTTTTAATTTCGTAACTTCAAAACCTTAAATATAGAAATGATGATAAGATTATTTAAACTTTTTAATGTCACCAGAAGAGAATGGGAAACATTTTTTAGCACGTCTACAAATTTTAGAGGTATATAGTTTTATTGCGTACTAAACTAGATTGAAAAAATTCTCAAAAATCGAGCGCAGAAATTTAGAAAATGATAATATTGACGACTTGGGTAGAGATCTAGAATTTTTTTAAAACAGGTTGGTAAAAATTAATAAACATTTTTTAATATACACCTAAGTTTGTTTTGACTAAATTCGCAAAAGTCGCACGCAAAAATTAAAAAATGATAATGTTCACGACATAGCTACAGTATGGGATTTTTTTTTAAACAAGTTCATAAACTATTTATTCTTTTGGAACCTCCTGTATCGAAACCCTATATGTATACATAACGCGAAAATAATAAAAACCTTACTGAAACTTTTAAATCACAATGGAAAAAGTATTGAAAAACATTTTTTAGTACGCTAACATTTTTTAAACATCATATACGGAAATCTTAAATTAAAAATAATAAGCAGGCTGTGTGACGAATCGGGAAATCGGGAAAACCCCGTTGATTTTCTTTAAGATCGGGAATTTTGTTCTTCTATCGTAAAATCTACATTTTCTACTTGATATTGTTTTAATTGTTTAGTCGAGGATCAGAGAGAAACATCTGATTGATTTACGTATCGTATATGATACCACCAAAGTTTTTCGATGATTACTTAAGTCATTTTAATGTTAATTATATGAGAGTTGACATTTTTTCTCTCTTTAATAGATTGAAAGATATCAGAATTTTCTATATAATGAGCCAGGATCAAGGCGTCTTGTCAATGTTTGAAGAGTATATTCCAAAAATAGTACAAATTTCAATGTTCCATTCAAGTTTAAATAAAATGTAATATATTAAACATTTTCCAAATTTGGTACAAAAAAGTTGAAAAAATTCGAAGACATCTCATCTTTAGAAAAATCGTAATAAAAATCAAATGCATATATATTTGAAATAACTTTGCAAGAAACCTAATGATGGCTCATAATCATTTATTTCACAACAATATTTCATTGAGCAGAATACTTTTTTGAATTTGTCCAACATTTCTTCAAACTTCAAATATGTTGCACCACACAAGAAAAATCTTTTCAGAATAATGGTGGTAAGTTGGTGCGATTTTGTAAAAAAATCCCTTCAAAATTTTCTCAAGCACATTAAAAAACGTTTATCATAATAGATTTTCTCTAACTAAGTGTCTCGTCCTGAAATTTCAGATGAATGATAAAATATTTGTACAGGCTTGGCTAATCGTACTGAATTTTCGGGACTAGTCTATCCCCTTTTCAATAACATCAGCCTGTGATTAATGATAAGTTTGGCATTTGCCAATAAATATATGTTTTCTTCACGAAATAAATTTTTTACATGTCTCGTGGAATTACCATTTATATACGTTGATTTCGGACCAATCACAAAAAGACATCTTCAAATTGGCGTGGGAAAAATGAGAAGCCCCGCGGGAATGTAAAGTTGCCTGATTACTAGATAGCATTATAAGTGAGGAAAATCATAAATTCAGTACCTGAAATATCTGTGAATGTTATATTTAAAAACATTTTTAACATTTTTCAAAAAGATTTAATCTTGGAAATGATATTTGTAGATATCGCCATGCCTCCCTTTCACGTGTCCCCTATTTCCATTTCACAATGCTTACAAAGATTTCGATATGATTAAAAATGAAATTTATCAAAGTTAATTCAAAGTAACAATAAATAGTGAAAAGCATTCTTGTATAATATTTTTCATAACATGTCCGGCAATGCTAAATATTAATCTATCACACTAAACTATGAGAGGCTATTTTGAATTGCTGAAGTCAAAGTCAAATAAATCGTGATGATAGCCATTTTTTTCATATTTTTAATATGTTCACCTGCTCTGCATATATTTGAAAAAAATCAATATTCTTATTTTTAATTACAGCTAAATGTCTCATAACCCCATCATAGGTAGGAGCTACTTCTGTTTAAAATGCTTAGCCATTACAAATACATTCCTTGATCTCTTAGTTTTATATTTTCATACTCTCTAGGGTTAGACTTAATTTAAAAGAATGGTTTCTCCGGTTTGGGAAGCTTTTTTTCGAAAATCTCATTGTCTAAAATGATCAACTTTTTGGTAATCACCCAAAAAAATAATGACGTGATCACTGCAAGTTTTTAATGACGCTTTTCAATTAAGAGATAAGGAGATATATTATCGTGCGCATATATTTTTTCAGGTGTATCATTTTACTGTATACTAAATTCTGTGGAAGAGATGCAAAGAACTCCGGCACAGCAATTTTAAAAGTTATCCAACTTGCGACTTTGGTAGAGATTGAGAATTCTTAAAATACAAGTTGATACATTTTTAAGGTGTCTACTGCGCATTGACACTTTTTAAAGTTTACTGATATGCTCTGAAATAAACTTTGAAACCCATTGAAAAAACTTCAAGTCTTTTAAAATCTCTCAAAATCCTTTGGAATTTTCCTAAATCGATTAATTTTCGTAGATATTTTGCAAAAAAAACTCTCTACACATTCAAAGTTTTCGGAATATATGATATTTTTTATTACTCGTGATAAGAAGACAAATCAATTTGTATATTTGTGTTTTTTTTTTAATGTGCTAGTCACGCGATTTCGCATACATTGTTATTGAAAACCTTATTAGGTGCGACACTGCGAGAATATGACTTTCACTAGCTGTTTCAGTTTGTTTATCTGCTGGTAGAGATAACAAATTTTCTGCACTAACCAGTTTGTAGAAAAAATCTCCAACTAAGTGACATCTTAATTCATGATAAAATTTATTTCTAAATGTTTTTAAATTTTTTGAATATTTTTTTTCAGATTTAAAGAGATGGGAAACATGAAATTTTGGACAAAAATTCAAAATGTCTTAATTTACCAAATGTATACAGTGTCTGTACCGATAACACAAAAATTGATGATACCGACAATAAGATTTGTGGGAAAATTGTAAATGATTTAGGTTTTATTTTGAAGGACTTATTTTAAGATTTTAAGATTTCAAAATATGTCGAAAACGAATTTGAAAAATTGTATGACATTATTTTTCATTTTACAAGTTTAAACATTTCTTTTAGGAGAACTGAATTATTCAAAAAGATATTTAGAAGTTTAAGAAGTTTCAAAAAGATTTAAAAATCATTTAAAATTTTAAAAGTTTTTAAATGATCTAAAAGAAAAAGGAGATCCTTCAAGATTTTGAACAAAAAGTTTAGAAACTTCTTTAGAATTTTGAAAGGTTTCAACAGAATAAAGAGCAATCTTAAGATTTTTGGGGAAATTTAAAATACATGTAATTTTGAAAAAATAATGTTAGAAGAATATTTAAAAACATTTCAAAAGATTTCCAAAATTGTCGGAAAAGAATCCGGAAGGTTTAGAGGCATTTTTTTTAATATGGAGAATTTTCTAAAAAAATTAAGAAAAATACAATATATAGATTAGAAGAGAATAGAATAGAATATTGAGTATAATATAGAATAGAAGGTTTAGAATTTCATGCAGAATTTTTTTCCAAATTTTAGGAAAAATTCGAATCATTCGAAAAGATCTTCAGAAGGTTTAGAAATTTAGAAAAGATTCGAAAATAATTCGAAATTTGTTTTAATAATTCAATATTTGAAAAAAAAATTTTGATATAAATTTTTGAAAATTGCATACGAAGAAGTCTTGGGAAGATTCTTGGCAAAGTTATAAATGAGTTATTATTCAAAAAAATAAATTTTTTAAGGAAATTTCAAGAAGTATTAAAATGTTTGGAAAAGTGCCGAACAAATCTGAAAGTGTTTGAGGTTTATTTTGAAAGATTTATCAACATTTTATAAATAATTGGACTCAGTTTAATATTATACCATTAAACCATTTTCCTTTCGGGGTAGGCGTGGCTTGCTCGGTGAGGAATGGGGTAATGTGGGGTAGTTGGTACAGCTTTTTCAGATTGATCTAGAATTCTCGTGTTATTTATTTAAATGACCTAGGCTGCTGATCAATCTCTCTAGCGATGTGTGGTTCCCCACTTGGGCCCATTAGTATCCAAGGTTTTTATTTCAGGCGTCATTGACTCTATTGTCACTCTGTTTACAAACTATTCGTCGCCACACTTTTCTGTCCTGGCATACTACTCTAGCTTCCTTCACGTCCATGCATTTTCTCATGCAAGCTCTCTTGTTTCTATGGCTTCTTATGTTTAATATCTCATTCACCGATTCTAACAATTCTTTCTGCGGTTTACCGCTGGGCATTATGCCATTTACTTTACCTTTATTTTTATACACTTGTTTGGTCAGTCGTTCATCTTTCATTCTTTCAAGATGTCCGAACCATCTCAACTGATTTCTTTCCCATGTGTCCACTATTGTCTCTTTTGCATCAAATTCTTTGAGGATTATCTCGTTTCGGCCTTTGCCTATCAGTGTTTTCCCGCATATTGTGCGCAGAGGTTTCATGCCAATCGCGTTAATTTTACTCTTGTCTTTTTCTTGACATGTCCATGTCTCGCTACCATATAGTACAGTCGGTACAAATATAGAATTATGTACGGCCCAGTTTCGCTTTTTTTATGTTTTCCTCGATTTTTTCATTTCTGAAAATGGACCATGCTCTACCGATAACCTTTTTACCCTTATTTATGCGCCTATCTAACTCCCCATCTACTTTTTCGTCGCTAGTGAATGGGCTACCAGATATACGTACTTGTCAACTTGTTCTAATCTCTCATCATTTAGGACAATGTTGTACATTATTTTCTCAATTTTTCCTTCGAACACCATGTTTGAAAATTCTAATCTTTGTTGAAATTTCAGCCTTTCGATTAACAATGCCGTTGTTTGGCGAAAAATTAATCTGCTTTGGTTGAGGATTCACTAATTTTCTAAACAATTTGTATTTTTGTGTAGAAAGTTATTGCTCTTAATTAAAAATTTATATTTTTTGGTAGAAAATTCAACTTTTTAGTTGAAAATTCAACTATTTTGTTGAAAAGTCGTATTTTTTATTTCATTTGAACTATTTTTGAGTGCATTTTTTTTTGTAATATCAACTACTCTGGTTAAAAATGATTTTTTTTCCAGTTCTAGATTCATAATTTTGTTGAAAATTCATCTCTTCGGTTGAAAATGTACACTGAGAAAAATGGATTATACGAACTGGATGATAGAATTAAAGAATAATACACCGTGTAGCAAAGTATATTAGCGCGTATAATCCATAATATTTTTCTAATATATGAAGATGTTACCAAATGTAATCTCTAGATGTTAAATTATTATAATATTCAGGCATTAATTTGTACAAGTACAGAAACTTAGCCTCCCTTACTTCCGTTTTTGTAGTCTTATGATAACCACTTTCCTGCTTATTGTGTGTTTGAAAAATTGAAATTTGTTCCCAGTTCTACTTCCTAGCTCGTCTATCGAAATTTTGTATAGGTTTATAAATACGTTTGCATAAATTATTATACATATTTGTGGTTACCTAATGGACCAGGATTCTAATATGGATATTAGATTTAAAAACTTTTTGATTATCGATTTTATTATCTCAGATTGTAAAGTTTAATAATCCAAGATATTATCCTGTAATATCTATTTCTTAATATTTATAGATTGTAGTTCTAATAATCTATATCACTGTCCCATAGTTAATAGTCCTAGATTATATCCGGTAACATATTGTTCATTACCGAGTATAATCCATTTTTCTCATAGTAACTACTTCGTGAAAAATTCGCCTTTTTCTTGTAGAAAATTTAACTGTTGGACTTAAAAAGAACATTTTGATTGAAAATTCGTATTTTCGGGTTAAGAAGTCGAATTACTGTGTAGAAAATTGGTCTCTTTTGCAAGAAATGGCTTTATATTAAAATGTCTAATTACAATTCTTTGTTTCTGATTTCGAACCTTCTGATCAATAATTCAAAATCAAATGATCAGAAAATGGACAGTTTTCACTCAAATAATTGCCAAACTTTGAATTTTAACGTTTATGTTAGCAGAAAAATTCGTCTGTTATTAAAATGTTATCATTCTCAAAAAAAAGTGTTGTTAGATTGGGCTGGATGCCTCACATTTTTTAGATCAGACCCACTGAAATAAAAGTTTTGTACTAATGAACTTAACATATTTACGATTAGGGAATATTATTTCCCAAAATTTTGAACACTCCCCCCCCCCCCCCCCTCTATATGTAATACAGTTTTTCGACTCTTCATGTTGTTTCTCGCCACTGTGTAACACCAGATTAGACCCCCCTCCCCTAAAGTGCGTTGCGTCATACTTGAACGTGAGAAATTCGATAATTTGGTTGTTAGGAAATGTCGGTTTCCTTGCTTGAATCTTCAAGGGGTGTTAAAACAACCCTTAAAATAAATCTAACGGTTTTTCCTGCTGGAGGATGTTTCTTGCATTTATTCTAAATTGATTTCTGATCCCAGTAGTATAATAAAAAATCTCCTGTGGTTTTGATTGTTAGGAAATGTCGATTTCCTTGCATGAATCTTAAATAAATGTTAAAACCCTTAAAATAATTCCAACCACTGTCGCTGATGCGATATGTTTCTAACGTTTATTGTGAATTGATTTATGTAACAATAGAACAATAAAAATTTTTTCGCGATTTTGTTCGTTAGAAAATATCGATTTCCTTACTTGAATCTTCAAGGGCTTTAAAAACAACCCATTAAATAAATTCCAACTCTTTTTCTGTTAGGGACCGCTTCCTGCACTTATTTTAAAGTGATTTTTTATTCCAGTAGTTCAATAAAACAATATGCCGTGGTTTTTGTTTTTTGTAAATGTCGGTTTACTTCCTTGAATGAAGGGATGTTAAAACAGCCCCTAAACATCCTTTATACACAAAATCGTGAATCTGTCAAGTTTATCAGTACAGACTTTGGTTTCAGTGCGCCGATCGGCTGCTCTATAAAATGTGAAGTATCAAGCCAAACCTAACAAAAAGTTTCTGAAAAGATGAACATTTTTTTTCTACAATTTACAGTTCGAAGTTTTGATTTCTAGTTTCGAAATTACAAAAAAATGTATAATTATACATTTTAACAAATGCCATTTTCTGTACATTTTGGTGCGGGGCCCTTTGTATACAGATATTTGAATTTATTTGAACTATTTATTTAAAATCCTACAGAATGAGCAAAGCGAAATACCTCAAAATCAAAAATAAAATTGTTTTAAGCAAAGAGTAAATTTTTTTATTGCCTCAGCCAATTTCTTTAAAATAACATCTAAAATAGTACTTAACTGAGTAACTTCACAGTCGTATGTAACGATAAATCTTGAGCACTCACTCGATCAATGAAGAGGGTTTAAGTGCTAAAGCCGTTAGGACGATGAAATTCTTATGGGACTCTTCTAATCTCTTAGGAACAAGGATCGGCTACGGGTTCTTGGGACAGTGAAATATACTTAGATTAAATTGACTAATCCAATTTATTTAAATTAAGGATAATTTGAAATGTTATAAATAAAAAAAAGGCCTTGTCCACGCGTACCGAATATGTTGACTTTCCAGGATAGTTCTCTTCTTATAAATTCGTAAGGTTAAATAACAAGTCATAATATGTATTATACAAGAATATAATACAATAATAAATAAAAAAGTAAAT
>CAKNXH010001261.1:195353-225703 GCA_932178445.1 Andricus quercusramuli | reverse complement strand
ATCTATAATAATAATAATTATTATTATTACTACCATGCCAATTAGCCAAATCATATAAGAAAAGTGAGAAAGGGTAGTATACGAGGCAGTCTAAGGAGTGTGGGGGTTGGCAAGTGTATAGATTTTCAGATTAATCCAGAATCACCGTGTTCTTTATCTGAATAACATGTTCGTTCCGCAACACTGCTTCGACCATGTCCAAACCATCTCAACAAAGTTCTTCCGTTCTTATCAATCAGTGTCTCCTCTACACCAATTTATTTGCGTGTTTATTGCTTTTAAATATATACTTCTGACCATGGAATAATCAGAACCAAAAATTGTTATTTTTCAAGAAAAGTATCAATTTGTTTTTAAAAGTTCCTAATCTCTTTCGAAGTCACGAATCTGATAATTTTTTAAATAAATATGTCGAAGTTTTGTGCATCTTCCCAATAAACTTTAGTTTAGAATAAAAATATATACCTCTGATGAGAGGTATATATTTTGCTTATTTACTCATACATTCTAGAAGAGAGTTAGAAAACAATCTTAGTACACCTATATTGTTTAGAGATATATAGTTTTATTGTGTTTTTCAAACTGCAGCAGAAAAATGCACAGAACTCGGACGCAGGATTTTTAATATGTACAGCAAAAATAATAAAAAGATTACTGAAACTTTATAATAAATCTGGTGGAGATCGAGAAAAATTTTTAAGTAGGCCTACATCTTTTGGAGGTTTATACTTTCATTGTGTTTCCTAGACTATATCCAAAATATTCACAAAACTCTGACGCAGAAATTTAAGAAGTTATAAAATTCACGACGTAGGTAGAGATTTGGAATTTTTTTAAAACAAAATCATGAATCATTTATTTTTTCGAAGCCTCGTGTATCGAAACTTTATAGGTATACAAAACACAACAGTGATAAAAGGATTTTTGAAACTTTTTAATAACTCCGAAAAATATCGTGAAAAAATTTTTAGTACGCCTGCATTTTTTAGAGGCATGTAATTTTATTGTATACTAAAATATATCGAAAAAATACAAAAAAATCGTACGCAGCAGTTTTAAACATTATCAAATTCACGACTTTTTTAGAGATTTAGAAATTTTTCAAAACAATTTGATGGGATTTCATTTTATTTCGCCGATGTCGGTTGCGGCCTCATTTAAAACAATGTTAATACTTAACTATAATATTTATCAATGTTCTCGGAGCTCGTTTGTCACATACATTTGAAATTTTTTTTATTTATTTTGAAATTTGAACATTTAGAAATAATGAAATAAAATCAGACGTATTTAGCCGTCTTCAAACTATGATATAATGTGAGCAAAAGTAACTTCAATATGAAATAATGGACGGAAATTTTATTTCAAGAAAAACTTAAACATAACCCTTTTTCAAGACTTTTGAAGCATCATTCAAATCGCTGTATTCAACTTTATTAAATTAAAACTTAGCTCATAAGGTTAATTTTATATTCGACTTTTCAGGTTTTGAGTTCTTTTCTTAATTTTTAATGCTGTAATATTAATTCGTCGCTTTGAAGTTTTTTTTTCATTTTCGGAGATGAATATTTTATCGGAAGAAAATGGAAAAATCCAGAATTTAGAGTATATGTAAATCAGTTTTTTATTTAATTTTTCTGAAAATTTCGCGTTGGGCCTGAGAATTTTTCTACCGAAATAGCAATTTCTTAAATACTTCAAAATATTGCTATTTTCAGGTTTGTTCATAAACGAGGTATCCGCTAAGGTGAATTATACATTTTTACTTTATTGGCAGCTAAGTTCACTTCGTCAAGTGTTAAGGGGGAAACAATGGCACCAAATGCATGGAACAACATTTTATTTTTGTAATATCTTTATAATAAATAATAGTTATTGCTTTTTTTTTATTTCATTAAATAATTCTTAAAAAATTAAAACTAATTTGCAGATACACTTATGTGGACAAAATTAGTTTTCACGAAGATATTAATAAAATAGGGCCAAAATGGGCCGAATCCCATGCATTTGGTTCATTGTTTTCCCCTCAGCACTCAACGAAGGCTTTTGTGATTCGACTGCGAGAAATTTCAGTTTTGAAATATTTGGCCAACTTCAAATTAGTTAATATCTCGTTTACTCAAACCTCAAAATAGAACAATTTCGAAGTATTTTCAAAATTTCTATTTGAGTAGAAAAAGACTCGGGACCAACGCGAAAGTTTTAGAGTGATTTAATGGAGAAATTATATATACTACAAATCCTGTAAGTTTTTAATTTTCTCCCTGCAAGATATTAAATCTTGAAAATGAACAAATCCTTCAAAGTGTTAGGTAAGTTTTAATTTAAAAAAAACACTGCGATTTTAATAAATCTTCGAAAATGTTGAAAAATGCTTATGTTTTAGTCATTTTTATAATACAATTTTTGAACAATATTTCATCTCAGAGCTACTTTTTCCATGTTATATATAAGTCTAAAGACTGTTGAATACGTCTGATTTCATTCAATTATATTTCAAATGGAAGAATTTGAGTTGTCCTCAATTCTATAATTTACAAGAATGTAACATTTTCCTGCACGTTTGCACATTGGTGAAATAATATGGAATAACCTATTAACTTTTTTTTTAAATTCCAAATCTCTACCGATGTTGTGAATATTATCATTTTTCAAATTTTTGCGTACGAGTTTTGGAAATTTTTCCGATCTAGTTTAGTACACACTAAAACTATATACCTACAAAAAATGAAGCGTGTACTAAAACATGTTTCTTGATATTTTCCAGTGTTATTAAAAAGTTTATTATTATTTTTGCGTTATGTATGCCTATAATGTTTCGATATACAAAGTTTTTACAAAATTAATATTTTATTAACTTGTTTTTAAAAAATTCAAAATTGCCACCGAAGTCGTGAATATTATTATTTTTTTAAATTCTGCGTCCGAGTTTTGTGAGTTTTTATGATATAGTTTGGAAGGCATAATGTAGGCGAATACTGAAAATTTTTTCTTAATATTCATCGATGTTGTTAAAAAGTTTCAGTAATGTTTTTGTATAGAATTCCTGAAAATAAAACAAGAATTCTCTTTTGACGTGTTTTGACATTCATCATTCAGATCTCAGGTATCGAGGAGATAGCGTTCTTGCTTGGTCGCTGTTCCCACCTGCTTGAATTTTTCTTGCCTTGATAAGGCTGCTGTGTGAGAACCGAAACGTTGGAATTGCAATAGGACCATTTTGTGGTGGTTGTCTAAATTTTATCGTTGAATTCTTGTTTTATTTTCAGGAATTCTATACATTGACTTGATTATTGGACGTTAAGTGGGATGTTTTTATTATTTTTGCGTTATGTATGTATACCCGAGTCGAAATTTAGACCCTAATTTGAACCTACAGCTCCTCATTAGAACCTGCTTTGACGCTATTTAAACCTATAGCCCCTACTTTGAGGTTTTTACTCCTAGAGAATGAAACATTAGAGCCTCCTTTGACTCCGTTTAAACCTACAGGCCCTACTTTGAATATTTAGAAGCTACACCCAGGAAACAAGAACCCATTGAAAAGGCGACTCCGTGTATTGCGTATCTGTCATTTCCAGATTAAGATTTTTTAAACTGAATTGGTTTACGACTATGTGAATCCGTAAGTTTCTCTATATTAGCACTAATAAAGTATCTGTAAGCAAAAAGAAAAGGATTCTTTCTAAAAATGTTAATTTTCTTACAAAACTGAAACTAAGGTTTCCATTTGAGCCTTAAGTTATCGATTGCTATCGTCCCAAGTAGTCAGAAAAGAATATAAATAAGATTTTCGACTTGCGAAAGACAACCAAATTTGGAGGTTACGGACAAAAAAAATTGAATAAAAAATTGTCGGACTAGTCCCAAACGGACTAGTGACAAATAAGTTCTCAAATTATATGATAAAAAACACTACAAACAAAGAATTGTATACTTCATGAGTTTTGTTTCAATATTAAGTTCCTAAGGTACAGTTGATAGTGAAAGTATTTTTGCAGAGATGGGAACCCATAATAAAAATGTATAACCATTACCGAAATTACGCCATTATTATTTTTATTATTATTATTGCCAGTGTAGGGGCTGGAGCATCAAGGCAGGGTCTGGAGCGCCAATGTAGGGTAGGGCCTGGAGCACCAATGTAGGTTCTAATTTAGACCCTACTTTGACGCTCAACGTGGAAAAACGGCCGATTTCGGACGTTTTTAGCGTCAAAATAGGGTCTAAATCAAATTGAAATCGCTGCTTATTTTAAACCTACTTTGCTGCTCCAGCGCCTACTAAGGTAGGAGTTATAGGTTCAAAGTAGGGCCTAAATTTCGACTCGGGTACCTATAAGGTTTCAAGAAAATAAATATTTTATAAACTTGTTTCCAAAAAGTTCCAAATTTTTACCGAATTCGTGAAATTGATAATTTTTTAAATCACTGCCTCAAAATTTTGTAAATTTTCCCAATGTATTTTAGTGTAAATTGAAACTACATAACCAGGGATTGGAACTCCTAACATCTAAAAGGTTCCTTGAATTATATTTGCGAAATTTACAAACTGGTTCGTGGCAAATTCAAAAAGTCGACCCAGTACATGAATTTGGAGTAAAAATTCCCAACTTCCAAAATTTCACTCAAATTTTGAAAATTTTATCAATTTTGTAGATTCCCATGAAACTCAGTACGAAGGAGGTTTTCCGGGCACAGAACACGAATGTGTGGTCAAAATTCAAAAATTCATATAACTTCACTCAAATCTGGAAAATGTTATTAATTCGGTAGATTCCCATGAGAATTAGTGCAAGGGGTGTTTTCGGGGCACCGAACACACATTTGGGGTAAAAACTCGAAAATTCAAGAATTTTACCCAAAATTAAAAAATTTGATCAATTTGGTAGATTTCCATAAAACTCAGTACGAGAGGGGTTTCCTGGGAACAGTATACGAATTCAGGGTCAAATTAAAAATATTCTAGAATTTCACTTAAATTTTGAACATTTTATTAATTTGGTAGATTTCTACGAAACTTAGTACGAGGGAGGTTTTCCGGGCGCAGAACAAGAATTTGAAGTCAAAATTCAAAAATTTTACTTAAACTTTGAAAATTTCATCGATATGGTAGATTTCCATGAAAATTAGTATGAGGGGTGTGAAAATTAAAAAAATTTCAAATTCAAGTTATTTAGAAAAAAAATCTTCTCCTTTCGCTCCGCTGGGATTCGAACGCTAGGTCAACTGATTGCCGGTCAGGTGCTCTAACCACTAAGCTACTAGATAGATCGGAAGAAGAATCCTTTTTCTGCAACATGCTTTATTTTACAAGCCGTTATGTTTTAATACAAGTCAATTTTCACTAGGAATCTGTATTATCATCGGATATGGTATCGGTCAATCAGAAGAGAAATCTCTTCACACACTGTGGAAATGGAAATCTACAATATCGACCAGTTATCTTCTCTAATACAGAAAATCTTTAACGCATTTTCAGACTAGATGGAGCTGTAAATTAAAAAATTTGTAATTAAATTTGATCAGAAAAAAGATCTCCTTTCGCTCCAGGATTAGAACGCCAGATTCGAACGCCAGGACTTTAGTGTAAATCTACCAATCGATACCAAAATTTTAAATACGAGTCAAATTTTTGAATTGTTCAATTTTGACTTTAAATTTGTATTCTGTTACTTCAAGAATTTCTGGCGTTCATGTAAATCTACCAGTTGCATATTATTTCCAAAATCTGATAGAGTGGGTTCGGTCTTGTTTCCGGTTGCGTTCCGGCTTCGATGCGCTCCGTATCTATAAGTACTCCTAACATTAGTACGTATCCATAAGTTACGTTTAAACATACTGCGCATCTGTGAATGCCATGGACCTCTATTGTGCGGATGTAAGTTTGACGTAACTCTACTGCGCATCTATGAGTACCCCTAACATTACTGCGCATCCATGAGTGCCATGTAAATTCTGTGGGTGGCCTGTAACTCTACTTCGCATCCCTAAGTGTCATGGAACTATACTGAGCAGATTTAAGCACTATGTAAGTGTACTGTGTGTTTATATGTACCCCCTAACCTGACTGCCCAGACAGAAATGTCACGTAACTCTACTGCGCATCTGCCAGTGTCATACAACTCTATTGCGCAGCTCCATCATCCATGTGCCATTTCACTTTACTGCGCGGCTGTAAGTGTCGTGCAACTCTACTGCTCAGCCATATATGTGCCATTGAACTTTGATGCACAGCCGCAAATTCCGTGTAACTTTATTGCGCAGAATAATGTGCAGTATTGCTCTTCTTCGTATCTTCAGTTCCCTTCGAACTCTTTTGCACAATCTCAAGTTAACCTAATAATTTCAATACCTCCAACTCCGAGTCCAACTCATAAGAATTTTAAGGGTCTGGGTTCGGACCTGGATCCTTATGAAATAAAAAGGTCCGGGTGCGGGTCCGGATCTTTGAGGAATTAAAGAGTCCAGTCGGGACACGATTTCTTGAGGAACCTTTCAACATCGGGTCCAACCTAGAAGTTTCGGACCCCTATAACCTACACTAAGTCACCTCTAACAATATAACGTATTTACGAGTCATGTTTTCCCCCAAAAAAATTTAAAAAATCTTCATCTGTAAAAATCATGTTGATAACTAATTTCATCCTCGTTCTGTCAGTACCACGTATAATTACTATTTTGAGGTTATGATTACGAATATAGAATCGAAAAAATAGTTATCAAATTGCCAAAAATAGAAATTATTGGTGATTTTTCGGGTTGGAAAAGGGATAGAATGTGACAGAACTTCCCCCTTCCCTTTTCCAGTTAAAAAATACAATTTTTAATGAAACACATTTGTATGAACAATAAAAATTTATTATTGAAAAAAAATGTTCTGAAAGTATTATAATTTTGATGTAAATTATACAAAAATTTAATCTGTACTGTTCTAATATTTAAAAATAATCAAGAATTAGTGAAATTCATTCAAAGAATTGAACTATATTAATATTTAACATTATTGAAATCTTTGATCACTAGACAATTATTACCAGAATTTTATTATTCAGTAAAGGTAAATGAAAATCTTTTTATGTATCGCCAACCGTAAATCAATTCTGAATTAAAATTTTATTACCTTGGACACGATAGTTCACAAAAGAGACAGTTAAAAAATGAAAGCCAAGCAATAATAAAGGTAAACATTATTACTCTTTTTTACCCACCAGAGATCAAAATAGTCATCTAAAAATGGTCCGCAGCTACGCGGGTGATTATGCACTTTATAGGCAATTTCGCCAGAAATTTGGTGCATCAGATGAGGAAAACCAGAAAATGCAAGCTTTTACGTCAATCTATAAAACGCACAATGAAAATCTCAGTTTTTCTAAAGCTCGTCTCCTTCAAATGTTACGGATTAACTCATTGAAAATTATCCTTTCAAACAGAAATTATGGCCAGGTATAATATTATTAAAAATTATTATTCTCTCTATCATCAATAATGGCGATATAAAATGCAGAAAGTCTTTTTAATACATTTTTTTATTTCAGTTTCATTCTATATTTGAAATCTACTTTGTGACCATCAGAGCGAGATTTGTGTTCGTTTTTGCAATACTCCAAGCGAGCGTGCTTCTGGTGCGTTTATTTACGAATTATGGGACAAGCGCTTTTGATGAAGTGAGTTAATTTAACGCGTTATCAATTAATGAATTAGCTGTAGGAAGTGCATGAATCCTGGTAACCTTATACACTGTAAACATGACGAGATATTGATATTATTTGAAATCCGTTTCGAATATTAACGAAATGTGTACTTTTAAAAATCCTCCAAGTGCTCGAAAACGAATTTTCTTCAGTTGCAATTGATACAAATTCCTGTTGGCAAGTAATTTTCAAAAATTGTAACTTTTTTATACATTTCTTTATGATTTAAATTTTTCAATTATTCAGAGACGTTTTATAGTTAAAATTTTATTTGAAATATAAAAAGAATTTGTTTGAAATGTCAAAAAATATGTATAGTAATTGTACAGAAAAATTTATTATCAGCAGGAGCTTCAAAAACTCTTGCTCATTGGAGGAAATGTTAATTAAAACCTGGTCTACAATTTCTGGAATTGAGAATATTTCCGTCTGGGACGTTCAAATTTATTTGCAATTTCATCCAATTGGAAAGCCTCTTATCTGCTAAGAAAGCGAATATAACTTAAATTGTATTTCCAATATTATTCATGAATTTTAAGAAAAAAATAATGAACCGAGGGCCCGGATCCTTAAACCGCGTACACATTTTTCTCACTGAAGACGCTTGGCCCCTGAAAACTTTTCGAACAAATATTGAATTTCGATCTTAAAAGAACAAATTCTTATAGTTTTCGAAGTAAACTCAAAAACTCAGATTCTTTCTAAAACAAATTTCGTTTGAGTTCAAATCACCACTACTCTACCAATTCTTAGAAAATTTTGATGAAATTGACAGGAAATATTCCTCATGATATCCCACGACTATTAAGTTAAATAATGTATAAATGTTTTGGATTAAACAAAAGTTACGCATTTCCATCTGAGGCATTAAATAAATCATGCATGTATATTCTGAAGCCCCTGGGGAATCAAGCGAATTTTGAGCAAGAAACAACTTTCAGTGATGAAGTTGTTCAGAAAGGTATAAATAATTTTTCTATGAAAAACATTATTCAAAATAAATCATCATTAAAAGATGATGAAGGTTTCAATTTGGCCGCGCGCACAGTTGTGCAAGTCTGAAAGTTACTAGTCAAAGAGGTTTGGAGCCTTCAATAATAATTGACCGTTTTAAAAGTTTTGCATAATTAAAGAAAATTAAATTCTTAACAAACGTACAGGATGATATTTTTCATTTTTGTATCATTCAGTCCATTTAAAAAAACAACAAATTTACACAAAAAGGTTTTACATATATCGGTAGTGAACTTGAATTACAACCCGAGCACACTCAAAAGACCATTAATATGTTTATTTATTATCAGTCTATTGTCTATTGTCTATTGTCTATTACTAATTAATCTACTGTCATAAACTAATAAACAATTTTTCTACTTTTATACGAAAAAGAAATTCTTTGCGATCTAATGTGTATGGAAGTAGCTTCTTAGCCTTATTTAACTTCATACATTTGTTAGCATCATATCTTTGTTATAAATGATTTATGTTAACAAATGGAATATTTTTATGCTCTCTTTGATAAAAAAAATTATTTTGCATTCTGCACGTTTCGTAATAGCGTATCAGACTTATTATACTGTAAAAGATTGATAATACTCAACATTTATCTTTGTTATCAATAATTTAAGTAAGCAAATGATTTCAAAAATTCTTATCTATTCTTCACCGAGAAAAAGGATATAGAAAAAATACAGAAGGAAAAGAAAAAGGAAGAGAAAATTTCTATACAAAATTGGAAATTTTGGATTCTAATAAGTTTGATACGCTATTTTGATCCATATAAGATAGAAAATACTTTTTTTGAGAAAAAGGATGCAAATGGTCTATTTGTTAACTTAAATCATTTATTAGAAAGCTAAATGTTGAGTATTAATTATTTCCTGTAGGTTAATAAGTTTGTGAAGATACTTTTATACAAATTAGATGTCAAAGAATTTTTTGTAATGGAAAAAGTATCAAAATGGTCTATTTGTTTATAATATTTGTTGATAACAATAAAACTACACAATAAATAAATTATTTGTTCTCTTGTTATGCTAAGGGTATGATTCAAGTTGGTGGAAAATATATATTACGGTTAAGAGCTAAGCATTTTTATTTTCAAATGCATTTTTTTGTAACATTATTTCACAAAAATTAGGGTAAACATGATGATAATTAAAAATATCGTTTTGTATGTTTGTTGAGAAACGGATGCTCTTCAATTATGAAAAAGAACTTTTACTCGCTTACGAATTAAAAGCTGCAGACGTTTTACATAGTAATTTTTCCGTAGGAAACATATTTATACATTTCTGAAGATTATCGCTTGAATTTTTTTGTTGCTGAAAATTGGATCGACTCGCTATGAGCTTGAAAATATGAATGCATGATTAATGCAATGTCTCAGGCACAAATGTATATATTTTGTTCAAACAAAAAATTTTATTAGTTATTTAATCTAACAGTCGTCAAATATCATGAAGAATATTTTCTGTGAATGTCATTTAAAACTTCTAAGAATTGTCTGAACTATGGCGATTTGAAGTAAAAGAAGACTGAAAAATTTGGTTTGCTAAAAAACGGGTTTTCCGGGTCATAGAATGTCAGCCCTTCAATTTCGTCCAATTTTAACGTCCCTTATCTGCTAAGAAAGTGAATAATTTAAAATCTCTTTCTGAAATTCTCAGAAATTTTTAACAAACAAAAATATTGAATAATGAAAAAGCTAGACAATTTTTTTATAACTTTCCCTCAGTTCAAATTTTGTAAACAATTTACAAATTTTATTTATTTCTGATTTTCAGTCTAGTGTATTTGATTTCTCTTTGTTGCTAATCAATATCAGAATTATTGCAGTTGTTTCAATTTCTTGTGTTGAGATCCACTTCAATTGATCATGCTGTGTGAGCGTTATTTCTCATCTCTCTCTCTGTATTGACGCCTGTCGGTTTGCGACAGATAGCTGAACGAACCGATGCGATGCCACGCCGCGAGCGTTCTGACTCACAAACACTCGAATAAACCTTTGTGTTCGCCATGCGAAAAGATCGTTTCAATCCCGATATTCGAAGCGCTGAAAAGCATTTCCTATCTAGACATGTTATTTGGCTGCGACTCTCGAATGCCACTGAAATCTTCTCCAGCTCAACTTGAAAAATAAATGTGCCTATCTTCTGCTACCTTACTAGGAAAAGTCGGATTCAAAGACACTTTTAGAATTTTCTGTACTTTTCGCGCGAAAGTAATCTTACATGTTGCATTATAGGTACCTAATTCTCTGAGGAAGAAATATTTTAAAGAATAGGTTCGTCTGATGTGTGGTTAGAAGTTGTATAACATCTATATTGTTATGGCTCGACGCGACGGTTGCGTGTCTTTACGCACTCTCGGTTTATATGTTAGAAGCTGGTGAATCATAACAGTCTTCGAGGGTTCGAATCCTCATAGTTGCGAATTGAAAAATTATATAAATTAAATCGCACAAATGAAATGTTTTCTTTTCATAGTCAAGTATGAATATTTTTGGAACTGTCGTAGAAATTTCGAATTGTTCGTCAAAAAGATCGAAAAAGTTGGTGACTTTTTTAAAGACAAATTTTTTCCATTTAGGTCTGTTTTTTATGCTGGAGAAACTTATATAAATCAAAACTAGCGATTTATATGATCACTTTCAGTGAACCTTTCAAGCTGTTATTTAGAATATTCTTGAAAGTTCTGAAGTATTCTTAAATTTTCGGAAATGTTCGACTATGTTTTATAAAATATCATGTAGCGTTCTAGGATGATCTGGAATGTAGTGTACTTTTCTGCGATACTCAAGAATTTTTCAGAATTTTTTTCGAAATTTCTGCATTTATATAGAATATTTTAGATTTGGATTATACTGTCATGTTTTAGAATATTCTGAAATCTTCTGGATTTATCTAGAATGCTTCGGGTTTTTGAGATACTTCTGCATTTTTGCAGAATATATACCCTAGCACGTTCTAGAATATTTCGGAATGTTTTATAGTGTTCTAACCTCAGGAGTCCGAAAATGAGGTTTTGAAAAAAAGTCCATGTGTGCGTGTGTATGTGCAAAATACTCTTTTTATGATAATTTGAAAACAAGTTGAGCTATGGTGACAAAATTTTGAGGGATTGTAGTCCTCAATAATGGTCATTATTGGTAAGTTTAGAGTCAAATCAAATAAAAGTAGACCCTTTTTCGATTTTTCATTTGCCTAAAAAATGATCTTAGATGTGATTTTTTCCAACTTTGATTATTGGGTAAATTTACTGGAAATCGGATAACGATTCTAAGGTCGGGTACCACTTCAAGAAGGGCATACACTAGAGTCCCGCTATAGTGGCTCCCGAGATACAGTACAAGGATGTCCAAGGGGACGTGACTATGAGAAGCCACAAGCAAGAAGGAGAAGAAGAACGGTTTGGAGAGTCCCGAGATAATGTCTTTGTTGATTAAGGGTACCCCCGAAACGATCACTATAGCGGGACTCTAGTGTATATAAAAAAGTATTGCATTTGGGAAGTTTTCAAGAATACGCTATATTTAAACTATATTTTCTGGTATGGCCAGTGGCCTTCAGCATAAATCGGGAGAATCGGCCACTGAACCGTTTCTATTCGATTTGGACGCACATTAACAGCTGACGTAACTATTAACTAATGCGCTGAGGGTACTGCCCTCATGTTGTTTGCCACGCTTAACTGGGTACCGCCTCCCTCCCGGTTCCGCGGTCTCCGCATCACCAAAATGCCGAGGACTAAATTCAAGGAATAGTGTAAAATGAGGGTGCTTATATCGGAAGTTGAGTGTATTTTAGAATGTTAAGGAGTGTTTCTGAACCCGACTCTAATCCATTCAGTAATATTAGAATGTCTGGATTTATCTAGATCATTTTGGAATCTTCTTCAAAGTTTCACAATCTTCTAGACTGTTATAAATTGTCATAACATTTTATAGGTTTTGCAATTTTTACTCTATTCGGAAATGTTTTGTAATTTTCTAGAAATCTCTGGTATTTTTTAGAATTTTCACAAATTTTCTAGAGTTTTCTGAAGCGTTTTCTATAAATATTCCTTTTGATTTTCGATTGGTACTTGAAAGTCCCTCATGAAAGAGGACTAAACCCTTTCCGTCTTGCAATAATTAACAACTGGAAAGAACTTTTTTCGTTCCTCCGTTTTTCCAAATGCTTCAGCACAAAGTTCTTGCTACTGGCTAGACTCTCTACTTTCATCAATCTCTCGGCATGTTCTCCGATTGGAGTCGCGCAGAGGGGGTTGAGGGTTGGTGAAGGATGGCACAGCATGCAAGGAAGGGTTGCGACTGGAAAGAAAAAGCGTGAGTCTCTCGGTATAGATGGATGTGCGGCTTATTCGTAGAAACGCCACACTTGTCTACAATTCTACATGCGACAAAGGGAGAAGGAACGGGCTAGGGGCTGCTTTCTACGCGAGAAACGTAGATGTGCAATCTGGAACGGGTAAACGAGGAAAAGCGAGAATACGCGAGCTTTGATATACGAGCGACCTGCACCGCAACCGTGACTACCAATAATCGAACATTATTGCGTTAGCACGCTGAGACTTCCGCGTAGAACCCTATTGGTGTAGGATACTGTGTATGCGGACAGGGATGGAAGCCAATTTGTCATCACTTCTAAACCCTCAGCTCCCATTTGGTCCAACTCTGATGGTCAAGATCACTGGACCCAGATACAACTTTGATTTGCATTTATACTCTGTTGTTGTCAATATTAAAAACTTTACGTGAAAATTTAAAAATTTACTATGTGCACTTTTACAACGTAAACTTTACAATATCTACAATGCCCCATCTAAAATTTCGACTTTCGAGGCCTCTATCTATACAGCTCTTCGAAAATGACCAATTTCAGGCCTCTTTACTTTCGTCCTGCTACATCATCACATTTTCTCTCTAGGGAAGAAAACGAATTTGAGTGATTTTTTTTTGGTGAGATTATCCAATTGGCGATGACTTTAAATTCCGCAGCCTGAATTATCACGCATGTCTCGATCAGCAGAATTGTTATCAAAAGTTACTAAAAGTTACGTTTGATTACCATACATTTCCGGAAATTATCATATATTTCCATATATTAAATTAATTTCTATAAATTCCCAAAAATGTAATAAATTTACACGAACTTTTTGAAATCATGGTAACTCATTGCTTCTTGATGTTTGTTGGTCCTATAGCTATCCAACTGATCAGTCGTCCACATTAGAAGCGAAAGTCAAACTTTCAGCAGGGTTGTGAAAAATACAGCATGTGCTAAGGAGGCACCGCAGTTTCTCGACTCGTGAATCGCTGCCTTTCTCCCCTTCGCATGCACAAATCTTTGCGCATGCAATCTGCTATTTTAAAAAACATGCATGATTTCAACCCTTTTAGATGACTGTAAAGCAGGGATAAAGTAGTCCTTCTCAAGCATGGTGACGTCAGACGGCAAACGTGCGACGTCAGAGGTAAATAATGAAAATTATACATATCTCTGAGCTCACATTTTGGGCTCACAAAAAGTGATCGTCCAGTGATCAGTTGATCGCGTTGACAGATTGGACTCCGAATTTCCATTTTCCAAAAATTCTTAAATTTCAAAAATTTTCAATATCATTAAATTTTTATAAATTTTTAAAACCATAGGTGGGCGTCCGTATGAAAAGGGCCCTCATTGCCGGTATGGAGTTAGGCATAGATACATATAGCCGGATGGATTCCTGGAATTCGAGGCCCAAAATGAACCCTCTAAGTTAAAAAACGAGTCACCAGGGCATTTTTGAAGTTACAACTTCGAAAAATCGTTTTTCAAGAAAAAAACATCTAAACTTGGCGAATGAAATATATGTGACATATACATACTTCCAGTTATTTACTTCATAAGAGCATTGTCCCAATAGATTCAATATAGGTTCCAGTATCATCCCTCACTCCAACCTGAAAATAATGATTTTGATCTCAATTTAAAAAAAACGTGAATAGTTTAGCGCCTGAGATCTGAAAAATCGAATCAGATTTTGATACACATTTTTAAAGTCCCAAAATAAAGGTCAAGTAGAAGGTAAAAGGTAATTTTTCCAAAGTTTAGGAAATTTTGGTCAAAGTTTCTGGCAGATGTCAAATTGAGTTACAAATTATCTCTGTCTCATTTTCAAATTCATTGAAAATTAATGAAAATATAATTGTCATAGCTGCAGGTGCTTTGAAAACCGCCTTTAAAAAATTGAAAAACAATTTCTGCTCCAACTTATGACTCAAAGGATTTTATTTCACAAATTACTGGTATTTAATAAAGGATAACACCAACCAAAAGTCCATGCCAATATCTCTACCAGAAGACTATTATTTGAACAACATTATTAGGTTGGAAAAAATTGAAAAAAATGGGTAAAATGAAAAATAGTCTCATTTTTCTCTAAACGCTTGGTTTTCGGATTTTATTTTACACACAACTTTTATTTGATGTCGGACATCAGCAAAAAAAGATGTATCCCAATATCCCTGCCAGAAGACTGCGATTGATTGACCCAGATAAAAAAAAAACACTTCCAAGGTGATGTTGGAATGAAACTTTTTTGACTGCTACCCGACATCAAATACAAGAAGTTGGTGAAATAAAATACGTGAAACGAGCGTTTAAAGGAAAAATAGAATTAATTCTTTTTAACTTTCATCAAGTAAATACATTTTTAGAAGGCCATGTCTAGGTTCACCGAAATTCAGTGAGGGCAGAACAATTATTTTTGGTGAGCCCAGGTGAGCTCGAAAAGTGCGGCTAGATTCACAGAAATTCGGTGAACGTAGCACGAATATTTTCGGTTAGCCTAAAAATTTAGTTTGTAGAAATTTTAGTCTTCCGGTAGGAATATTTTAAGGAAATATTTGTTTGCTTTTGATCGACATCAAATTCAAGTAATTTGTGAAATAAAATCCGAGAACCCAGTGCTTGGAGGTAAATTAGCATACATAATTTTTTTTTAAATAAAAGTCTTCCGGGATGGATATTGGTATGAAACTTTTCTTGCAAATTGTCAAATAATATCAGAGAACAAAGACGGTAAGACGTAGTTGTAATCACGTCATATGATTCGATTGTCTTATTAGGTTCTATTAATTCAGTTCGAATTTAAATGGAAAAACGTGAAAAAGAGGAGAATATGGAAAAGACTTTGAAGCCTGCGATAAATTGATAGGAATTTTGATCATTTATAGATTAAAGAATAACATTTTAAATAAACATTGAGGTTCATTTTCAATAGTCTTGAAATACTAGGTTGGAAAACTCGAAATGTTGCTTGAAAAATAAGGTTTATTTTCCATTGCACACTTTTTTATTTCGGACTATATACTTTCAATTTCGGAATACACATAAGATTATTACTTAACAAATTTAATGACACTATTTTTTCAATTTCGTGACTCCATTTACATTATTTTTCATCTCTGAAGTTAGTCCGAGGCCTACAGACTCATTTCTAGTAATTCCTACTAAACATAAATTTAATTTTGAAGAACGGAAGAGTAGCAAATAAATCTTTATAAAATAACTTCTCAGTCGGGGCAGTAGTTTTGCCTCCTTTGCAAAACGATTGATGAATTCGAGCCAAAGATTCAGACCGAGGACAGTGAACTTCATTCATGTCAGCCAAAAGCCATTTGCTGATTTGGCGGAAACTTTTCTTTCGATGCGACTTTCGAAACTCCCTCTATCTTTATTTCATGGTGCAGTTGCACCAGAAAACACTTCCTCTGAATCGACCAAGTTCGACTCCTCTTCTCAAAGACACCTTTCAAAAGATGAAGAAACTGTTTACGTTATAGTTTCGTATATCCAAATGCATTTCGAGACAAATTTCTTTCAAGCTTAATAAAATGTTTTAGAAACGAGAGGATAAAAATAGTTGGACATGGGCCAACATTGCCACGCATTTTTTCAATTGAATTCAACCCAATTCGTTCAATTGAAATTTAATTTATGAGCAGAATTAAACAAGAGCTGTGACTTCATCAGAAGCAGAATAATATAGTGTCGTCCTGTTCTTAAAATAGGTGGATAAAGTTCGCATCAATAAAATTTCCCCCTCTAGATTTCGCTATGGGAATTTATTGTCAATCATGGAATTTTCATGATCTTGACTCACTAAATTTTGATGGGAACTTAGAAGCTTTTGTGTGAATTTATCACTGTTATAACATGAGTTACGAAACTGTATTGATATTGTTGTTAAATATCAACTCGAATATTAATTATATGATAATAATTCCATATTATTATAAAATAACTAGCATTAAATGCATGCGCGAGAAAAGCGCGTTCAGGACCCTGCATTTTTAGTCCTAACATTAAAAATATAAACATTGCAAAAATGTATTATCAAACAAATTTTCTAATATTTAGTTTTTCAACATTTTTTAAAGCAATAATTTATAATTTAACTTGTATCTTTTCGCAATAAAATCGTTCAAAATTGAAACTTTTCAGACGAGAAATTTTGAAAAATCGTTCATTTAGAATTTGAAGGAATTGAAATTGTATTAATTCGAATTCAAAGTGTTCAAAATTTAATAATTGAAAATTGGAAACATTTTGATTTACATCACTTTAAATTATAAGCGATTAAAATTTAGTAATTTGAAATTTAAAATCAAATTGAATGTTTCATCGTCATATCCTCTAAGATTCTAGAATTTTTAATTGTTATTATATACAAAATTATGATTCAAATTAGTATTAATGCGAAATAATTTGCTAAAATAAAGCAATAACTTTACCGTCAATTTCACTATTCAAAATAGAAAAATTTTCAATGATAAATATTTAAAATTGAATTATTATAAAAAAACTTTTAAGATGACGTAATTTTAAATGGGAAACATAAAAATGAAAAAATGTCTACGACAGAATGTTTAAAATTAAACAAATATTAACTTCATTTAAAACTGAATCTAATTTTAGTTACCAAGAAGTGTAATATTAAAGTTTGTTATACCTACTCAAATCCTTCATAATTTAATTTATTTGGATAAATCTAAATTGTTCATAAATTAGAAATTTTCATATTGTTATTTATAGTTTTCAAATTTCAACCTTTTTATTTTAATTTGCAAAATTAAAATAATAATAATAATAATAATTTTTTCGAACGGAAAAAATTAAATTTTCGCCATTCAATGTGAAAATTCAGAACTCAAAAATTGTAACCATTCAAAATTAAACTAATGTCTTAATTTCAGATATCTTAATTTTTATCTATTTTGATTTTAAACATAATTTGTTACTTTTTTAAATTTCATATCGTTACTTTTTAACTCTTAGTTTGAAATTACTATTCGTTCTTGAAATCTTATGATGAAATATTTTTCAATAAGGTGATTTATTTATTGAAAAGAAATATATATATATATATATATATATATATATACAAAACAATATCGCTATGGTTCCAATTTTTGAGATTGCGCAATCTCAAGCCTTTCAATTATTTTGGAACATTTTCAAATGAAGAATAAATCAATTTTGTATGCCTAATCCTAGAACCTTCTCATTCTCAAAGCTTGAATTTGAAAAATTATTGTCTTAATTTTTCATTTTTTTGAATTTATTTTGAAGGAATTTCGTTATAAATTGTTTAATTATAAATCCATTGAACTGAAAATTCAAAAAGCAGACAATATTTTGTACGTAGAAAATTTAAACCAAACAATTTAGAATATTTAAATCTAAAATTATTGCTTTTAAAACTGACTGCCACGGTTTTCAATGTAAAAATGTTGTAATTTTGAAATATTCAATAGTGAAACTGTCCTGACATTTTTAATATTTGAATTACAAATTGTTATCGATTCGGGAGGACTTCAATTTAAAATTGTTGAATCATTACGGTTATCAACGGAAAATTTTTGTATAATATTAGCAGTCAAATTCTCAATATAAATAAAAAAATTTTTTTTTTCATATCCTTAATTATGCTTAAGTGATATCAAAAGAGTCATAAATCGTTGAGAAAGATAATATGCACTCAAAACCCATTGAGTGCTTATTTTTACGAATATGTAAATAATAAAATGTTGATCTATTAGCATGAAGGTATTTAATGAAAAAAACTTGAGCTTTTCTCTTAGTAAAAAAGAAAGAAACAAAGGACTCATAACTAAATGAAGTCAAATTTATGTTGAGAGCTTCATTTTCGACCCTCCACCTTGGTAACTATCATCCAATTCCAATTGGTTTGAGTTCGATTGATTTTGGGATTCAAAAACCTCTAAAAATTCAGAAATTTCAAACAAAATATTTTCAAATTTAGGCTTTTGAAGCAAAAAAAAAACTTTAGTTTCAAAGCTTAGAAGCTTAAGCTATTTTAAACTTGCGTATTTAATACTAGAATTTCAAATTTAAATCATAGAAGTTTCAAATATAATAAATAATATTAATAAATATCATATCATGTAGTATCAAGTGACATGCAAAGTGATTGGATAGATTTTTTTTACTGAAAAATGTGATTTCTGTCCAAAAAAATCCCGCTTTTTAAAATACAATAAAAAATATAAAGTGCAAAAGTAAACATATTATTGACAATAATATTATTCAACTGGATGAATTGAATTTTGGAAATGGATTTCGATTGCGAGATAACTCGACAGATCGATTTGATGGTTTATGCTTGCATAGAGTGAAAACATTCGGTTAATTGCAGAAATCGTGAGGGTTTTGAGTTTTCGTATTCATCCGAAATAGATGCTTATAGAGGAGCTTTCATCTCTAAATTGACCTCGATCCTCTCTCTATTTCTCTCACACTCTGGGTTGTTTTGCCACTCTGGATTTCCTGTCCCTTCCTTTCCACCCAATAGCAATGGGGTTCATTGCACCGTTTCGATATAATCGGCTTAGAGCGTCGCAACCTGACGGACCCATGGGCACAAGTTGGACTTGATCCCAAAAGCCTTCGATATCTCGGGTAAACTATAACTTCGCTTCCAGTAGAACCAAAATAAGGCCAAGTGATAGGTCTGACTCTGGATCCTTGTTAATCTGCGACCGCCATGAATCCACTATAATATACTTTATGACCAGAGTTTGAACATTCACCTATCAAGGAATATAAAGGATTATAGGGATTAAACTTCTGAAACTGGTTTATATTAATTGAGCTATCATCGCTTTTAATTTGTATATATTTATTTTACTGGATAGTACATGTTTACGATTTCGTAGACTCGGGTTAAAACCCTAAGTTCTTTAGGTCGGGTGTCCGTTCACGGCTAGTTTGAAACAATTTTGACTAAAAAGTGCTAGCCCAACCCAGTTTTTTTTCCTAAATATGTTTTTGAGATTGCTTCTGAACATTTTAAGCTATACATAAAAAATCGCTGGACCCCTTTTTAAGTAATCTTAATTCTTTATCTTTTTTTGTAGGGTTATTAGATATATTTTCTTTGAAATTACTAGAAATTGAACTTTTGTTTGTTTGGCATCCAAGAATACCTCTAATAGTTCAACATCATGTAATATTCAGAAGGCTGTAAAATATTTTCAAACAGTTGCAAAAAGCCATTTTGCTTAAAATTCCCCCTTCTCAATCCATTGAACGCCTAAATAGGCAGAACAAGATTTGAAGCGCACGAAATTCCCAGTAAAATTAAAAAGAAATTAAACTTTTTGTCGTGAATAGTTTGGGAGATGAGACTTCTTATGTGACGTCTTATTCTAGAAGGGTGGGTAATTGCGTTGCGTTAGAGATTATGTAGCACGGGGTCCCCACCCCCTGCCATATACCCCTATCCTGGGGTATCGCGTACCTTAAGTTAAGCAATCGCTTCCGGGGGCAGTGACTGAGATGGGTAGACGTGTTCCGGTCTGAGTCAGGAACAGTCTCACTACGATGGTCACTGCAGTCCAGGGTGGTCTAGTCTTATTCAATTCCGATTTTTAAATCGATTCTTCACAATTCCATTTTTTTGTGAATTGCTTATTTAACCTGTGAATCATGGAATGGATTTTTTACTTTTTAAAATTCATTTATCTCATTGTTTTTAACCACCACCAGAATTATTCTTTTTTGCATATTTTACATTTAAATTCAGTTTTCATACTTCTCTAAAATCGTGGAATTTTGAAGATTGAATCTTAAAAAAAAATTAGGGGAACAAATGCTTAAAAATTAGGATAGGACGATAAATAAGCAAAACAAATTTTCTGACTAGCATTATGACAGCTTTATTTATTGTAAGCAGTGCATTTGTATGAATCAATGTGAACAAAATGAACCCATATAGTATTGTGTATAATTCTTTTCTTTTCATTTTAAATGTTTTTTTATCCTTCGCCAAGTATAAATATATTGCAGTACTATGTATTGTGTAAGAGTGAAAAAACGAATATTTTGAAAACGAAACTGGCACACACCGACACAACTATTGAAACACAGAAGCCGTTAAGCCATATCGTAACGTGTCAACGTTCTGTGCTCTGGGAAAAATGGTACGAAATCCGATTAGTTCGCATTTGGTTTTGGTCTTAATTAAAAATTTCGCCTAGAGTCCAGTAGGAACGAGTCCACAAATTTTGCAGAGGCGGCTGTGACACTGAAGCGAGCAAAATCTATTTCAAAGTCCGGAATCCTCAAATGACGCTTTGGTATCAGAGAACAGAATTAATTCCTTGACGAGGAGAAATGCAAGGCACGGTATAACTTTTATATTTGTGCGCTGGAACATCGCAAGTATCTGACTTCTTCTTATGTTATGCGGATTTTATATAATTCGCGTCATCAATTTTCAACGGATAATGGAAACTTCCAATTCAGAAAATCTTTATTATTCTTTCTCCACTTTGAATTAGTCGAGATCTTGCTTCTCGGCTCCTTGAAAAAATGTTTAAAGGGGAAATACTTTAATTTAAAAAAATGCATTACTCGAAATAAGGCTACATATTTTTTTAGAGAATAATTAGAAAGTCTATAAAAGCAAACAGGTATCACGTGAGAAGGTTCTTTTAAAAAAATGAGGTATTTCTTGAATTTTGCAACCTCGACTTCAAATCGTGCTATGACCTATGAAATTTGCGGAAAATTGCTAAAATTTACAGGACGCTGTCTTTGAAATCCTGTTTTTAATTTAGGCTGAATACAACTTGAAAAATATTTTCAGAGTTTCCAGATATAATTAAAAATGTCAAAGCGTGTCTGCGTCCAGTTTCAGTCGGCGATCACGCTCTGTCGGTCGCGACAACGTTGATTGCCAACAATTTCTCGGGTTGGTGTAGCTCAAGTTCAACTCATGCTATGACTTTAAAAAAATGTGTGAAAATCCAACATTCACAGGAAACAATCTTTTAAATTTTATCTTCAATTTGAGTCAAGAAAATTAGAAAAATTTCTACGGGCTTCCGAGATATGACCTAAAATGTCCAAGCATATCTGTGTCGAGTTTCGGTCGTCGATCACGCACTATCGGCCACGAGAGCGTCGTTTGTCTCAAATTTCTTTGACTTTGCACCTTAACTTCAATTCTAGCTATGACTTAGAAACAATGTGAAAAAACCTACATTGACAGGACGCAATCTATAAAATCTTATCCTTAATTTGAGTCGAACATTTCTCGGATTTTGTACCTCAAAT
This sequence comes from Andricus quercusramuli, assembly GCA_932178445.1. Classification (NCBI taxonomy): domain Eukaryota; kingdom Metazoa; phylum Arthropoda; class Insecta; order Hymenoptera; family Cynipidae; genus Andricus; species Andricus quercusramuli. Next base: position 203,380 of record CAKNXH010001261.1, on the reverse strand, counting down.
TTAACTCGTACGCAGACACGATTAGACATTTTGATTCATATCTCTGAAACCTGCGAATGTTATTTAAAATTTTATTGATAAATATCAGTATTTGGTTAGAACTTTTCCAGGTCAAGATACGAGTTTAAGTCGAGGTTTGAATTCAAGAAATTCTTGAATTATTTTAAGAAATTTCTCACGTGATATATCTTCTTCAAAAAGTCAGAAATGTATCTACTGTTGGTCATTTGACGTTAAATTTTGTGAGCATTCTAAGAGTGTTTAATGATGCTTAGTATCGATTTGGCCTTGTAGATAATTTCCGATAGCAGTATGTCTACAGAAAAAATTATTCTGAATTGCTCATTATGAATTTTCGAGTAAATACTGGAGATCTTTCTAAGAAATTTTCATAGAATTCATCTGAAACCTTCATCGTGGAATAAGATCAGAAATATTTTTATAAAGGACTTGATTTTTTTTTGTAAGTTTGTAGAGAAAGAATTTTTAAGTTGAACAAGAACAGAAATTATGCCTTTTATTTGACGGAAAAAATTTAAGGAATCCTTTGATGAAATTTTGGAGAACACCCGGTATAAAAGACACCAAGAAGAGATACTCCGTGGTGCCCGCGGCCGACACCCAGAAGAATGGGACAGCGATGGAATGGACGCCCGGAGAGGACAGGTTGGAGTAGGAAAAGCTTTTTTTTATTTAATTAGCGAGATGTACGAGCTCAAAGACCTCTCCACCCTACAACTTCCTCTCTGCCACCCGCATTTCCACGACTCCCCGCTTCTATCGCCCCAGCCCCCCCCCCCCCCCCCTCTATACTCTTCTCACCCCTAGAAGTACAAAGACGATTCTCACTTGCCGCTTTTTTGCAAATCAATATCTTTTTACAAATGAATATTTTCTATGATAGTTGCACACAATTCTTCAATTAAAAATCGAATTAAAGTCCAATTTTTTCAGAATATGTAACGAACTTTCCTTCAATTGTGTAGAAAGTACTCGTGCATTGCAATTATGAAAATATATATATATTTAGAAAAAGGGCAGAAAGCCTCATAGTTTCGGTGGGGTATCCGTCCGTCCGTTGTATTTTTTGACTGGGAAGGGGTGGACGTGGAAAGGGAAGTGAGGGGAGAGGGCAAGGGTTTGTGCTTAAGGTTACGAAATGCTAAAAATGGTAATTTTCCCAAATATACAAATGGGGAAGAAGAAAAGGTGGTAGCCCATTTTCATCGGCCTTGCCAACTATAATATAAAACTAAAGGGAAAGGGGGTGGATAAAAGGTAAAAAGAGAAAGAATAGAATTCTAATAGCGTGGCTTGACCCCATGAATTGGCATTGGGGCTGCAATTATCCGTTTACAGCGTTCTTGTTAGGTAGGTGCATTAGTAGTCCAGGCATCTGGTAGTTTCGTTCCCGAAAAATTTCTAGAAGAAATGTTTTTAATGAGAAAGTTTCGTTGAGGGGTCATTTCCAACATATCAAAAATGCTAGAACAGACCAGTTGCCAAACCGATTTTTTTTTCGAAAACATTTCCAAAATTTACTTTTGCGTGGACAGATAATTCCCATTGAATTTTAGAGCAAAATGTCCAACAGAAAAAAGAAATAGGACAAAATTATGAGGCAATTTTGTTGAAAAGATAATCCGCTATCTTCCATAGGTTTCGAGTTAGAATATATTGAATAAACCCCACTTTTTTGGATTTTCAGCGAAAAATCACTAGCTTAAAAAACAACTGTGTACCTTTGCACCTGATCATTACGCGGAAAAGTGTTCCACAGGTGAGTGAAAGTAGACTCAATTTTCTGTGATTTCAAAAGAAGAACAATGTCCTACCTCATAAGTTATGTCATAAGTTATGACCCCTCAAAGTTGGCCCTTTTTGCCTGTTTTTACGGGCAAAAAAGTGGAGTTCAGTTTTTTCAAAATAAATCAAGCCAGATTTAGTTTACATTAATGATGCCAGAGGATGAAATAGAGTTTCTCAAATTTCGCAGAGATCTGAAAAAAAACCTTTTAGACCTATTATTTTTGGAATTGCAATGTTTCAAAAATTTCATTTTTTTTTTAATTCTTGACTAAAACCGAGAAAGTTGTGTTTTTTTTTAAATACCTCGTTTCCCGCGCATCCAACGACAAAGTTTATATAGAACAAATGAAACTGTAGCCAATTTAGCGTAATTAAAAAAAAAAAATGTCCTAGCCCTTATAGGTCACGAGATATGACCTTCGAAAGGATGCATAGAGGCACCTGAGCGTACCGCAAAGTAGAACTACGCTCATATTTCGAAGTTTTTGTCCCAAATAAGTGTACACATTTCATTTATCATGTATAAAAGGTATTTTGACATTGATAAATAAATAATTGCTTATAACAAAAGCTTGCTATCACCACTTATGATTAATTTTTGACCTTTTTTTAGTGCTTTCGTGGCAAAAAAGTGATTCTAATTGATTGAAAATGTGTGATATGTTTTTTTATCAATACACAAATATTTTTTATTAATAATTTTTCATAACAAAATCTTGTCAAAGCCACTTTTGAGTACTGTTTGGGTACTTTTCTGATAAAAAAGTGATTGCATTTGATTAAAAATTCATTAAAAGATATTGTTACAACTTATTGAAGAACTATTTGTTTATTGATGAAAAATATATATCACATTTTAAGTCAAATATAATTACTTGGAATCACAGCAAATTGAGTTTACTTCCACTCACCTGTGGAACACTTTTCCGTGTAGTGATCAGGTGAAAAAGTACACATTTTTTTCTGAAAACTAGTGATTTTTCGCCGAAAATCCAAAAAAGTGGGATTTTTCAATATGTCCTAACTCGAAACCTATAAAAGATAGCGAATTATTTTTCCAACAAAATTTTCTCATAATTTTGTGCACTTTCTCTTTAAAAACATTCCTCCTAGTAATTTTTCGGGAATTTCACTCATTTTTCCGACGTAATGCCTTGACTATAGGTAACCAGCAAGATCTTTCAAATCCCTTCGTTCTATGGTTGAGTCACCATTCGTATTGATTTTGCCATAAAGTCGATTTTCCCGGATACTGACTTTCTGGATATCTACAGCTGCTTACATATATTCAATATAGTGATTTATGGGATATTCTCACCTTTCATTTAAAATTACCCTCCCTTAGTTGCATCGAAAACACCTTTCATACAATCTGGGCTTTCGGATTCACTATTGAAAATAGACCTCTTATAATTTTTGATAAGATTTCATTCATCAGAAATTAATTCACCTTAAAACGCAAAGTAAAGGAAAGAATTGGAAATGCACTTTGGAAGAGAATATTGATGCAGTCATCAAGAAAAAATTTTAATGGACTCGTGATTGGAAATTGAAAAAATGATAAGCGAATAAGAATAGTGAGATGTGAATTTGAATATTTCAATGCAGATCACAAATGCAAAATAGGGAAAGGGCAAATGGAGAAAAAATTTTGAAAGAGGGATTGAGGAAATTCTAATGGAAAATGGAAATAGAGATGATGAGGGGAAGAAAATTAAAAAATAGATGAAGATAAATTATTGAACTGAACCAACTTAAAGCAAAGCTCATTTGACTTCAAAGATCAAACTTAAAATTGTTAATAACTATATCTTACCTTCGTGTTTTTACTCGAAAATTGGTATTTGAAAGAATACAACGGTTTGATTGTCTTATATATTACAAAAATATTATATATCAATTCTGAAGTTAAGATGAGAAGTTTAATTAATTATTAGGAATATTGTCTTATATGTTTTTATTTTTCATTATTTTAAGTCAAGGATACTATCTAATACACAAATTTGTTATTAATATTAATTTTATATTTTAATTTCAAAATTCCGTGAAGGAAAAAAATCGCCCGAAAGAGGAATTCACTCGCGTAATACTCCGTACGCGTAATAGTCAAAACCAGTCAAAATCATAATCCGCTACAACGCTCTAGTTCTTGACGGATTTAAAAGTTTTTTTTAGGAATTCTCAGAATTAAAATTTGAAGGTCCTCAGAGCCCTCGAATTTCTATTTTAATTTTTTGTGCAGCAATATATAAACAAATATAATGACAAAATTATAGAAATTCCTAAAATAGGATATTAAATCTGGAAGAGAATTGCTTAAACAAACGCGATACTGAACATAATTAATGCAGATATAGTCAAGAAACATGAATAATTAATTAAATGTACAAGTTAACTGTTATAAACAATTTTTGAAAACAAATACTTTATCATAGTGCGCAAATGTTAGAAACACGGATTTCTTAACCGTAATGCCTTATATTTTGTATCAGATTTGTAATTTGTAATGACGTATCATCATACGTTAACAATACAGTTGCATCAGCAAATATTCAATTTTGGTTTCTTTCCCTAGGTTCCATCTACTCTTTCCCACTTAACAAAATTAAAGCTATTCTTAAAATGGTTATCGGAAAATTGTTATCAAGGAACATATTCAATTGTTTACACCAAATATATTAAATAGATACCCAAAGAAACGTTTATTTGTAGAAATTTGTTTTCTTCAAAAAGTTCTATTGGAAGAAAGTGAATACTGATATTAATTCAAGATTTTCAGCTCATAATTAAATTTACAATTTTTATGAACGATTTATTAAATACATACGCTAATGTGAATGTTTTTTTACTTGAAAAAATGCTTTTTTTACCCCAATTGTTATAATAGTACCTCGAAATTAATATTGTAAAATAAGTTTAGTAGAAAATGTACAATTGTCATTGTTAATAACAAATAATATAATGAAATGCCACAACTGAATGTTTATTCGTGGAAGAAAATAATTTTCCTCATCAATGCTTCATGAAAGCTAGTTAATATTAATATGCGATGTACGCGTGTTAGACCAATGTTATAATTTTCATGAACAAATTGTTTTAAAAGTTCACAAATCCCACATTATCACGTGAAGAAGCAGCTTCTTTCATCGCCTTTATTCAATACTATAATCAATATAAATGATTAATTATTGTTGTATTGGAATTTTTTATGATTAAGTAACGTCTTTTTTCGTCTAGAAAATTATCGGGGCAGACTTGCGTCCAGTTCGGGCATTATCTTTTAGACCGTCTCATCTAGACGAACTTTTCGGGCTCAAATCGGGTGCAGGTTAGCCCGTTATGACAAAACAATTTTTCAAGTATAAAATCCATATATCTTGTTGCCATTTTCAAAAATAGTCAGGGTGTTTAAAAGTGCCAACGGCCAAGAATGAATATTATAAAAAATGAACTTTTTTCCTTTCATTTATTCAGTCTTTTTGGGTTCTAATCGGGTGATGATTAACTCGACATACCAACAAATTTTCTAAGTATCCAATTCAAATATTTTTTATACGTTTCCAAAAAGGGCCAGGGTGTTTGAAAGAATCAAAAATGAAAATTGAACTCTAAAAAGAAAATTAATTTTTTTCATCATCATATAGTCAGTCTTTTCGGGCATTAATCGGGTGCTGGCTAGCCTATCAGGACCAAAAAATTTTCTAAGTGTTGAATCCAAATATTTTGTTGCACATTTCCGAAAATATCTCGGCTTATAACAAGTTAAAAAAATCTAAAATCAAAATTGAAAACAAAGATTATCTTGTCCAGACTAGCGTTTAATCATAGAAAAACATTTCACTTCTACTCAGCGCCATAATTGACCATCTTGGCAGCGTCAAATTTGCGGTCAGGATGGCCTATCCTGGTCCTGAATATTTCCCCCAACATTTTCTACGTGGAATGTGCTTACAGCGAAAAATTACTTTATAAAACATTAATAGGTATCCTTATTAAAAATAGTTCCAATGATGATTTTTTTTTAAATCTTGATCAAAAATTCAAGTTGATTTCAAGAAATCATTCAAGAAAATTTAATGGGAAAACAAACTTATGTTCCACGAAGAAATGCTCATTTCATTCGCTTAGTTGTGAGTAGTTGCTTCTCGAGTTTAAATTTAAAAATTCCAAGAACTATTTATTGTTCGTAACAATAATGATTTTTATAAAAATAAAACAGTTTGAAAGCCTAATTTAATTCATAACTAGTTATTTGAGTTTGATTGTGGTTTAAGTTTTACTTCAACTGATGCTAAAATGAAAATTGAATGTTTAATTATAATAATAAATAATAAAATTTGAAAAGTTCTTCCCCTGATATTGACCTGGTCCAGTGTTTTAGCGAAGTCTATTGTTGCACTATTCTCCAACAATTCCGTAATATTCGCGTAATAATAATTGTGCAATAAAAATCTATTTATAAGCTCCTCTCTGAAATGATTGCACAAAGCCTACGTTCCTGAAAAAAGGGAATTAGCGCTGACTTTACATAATCGAAGAAAGGTGGATGTCAGACACGCGACCGAAGCTAATAAGAAATGAATCGGGCAAACTAACGAGTAAGTCCGTCGAACCCCGACTCCAGATTCCCGATAAACCGCTGGAACAATAGTATGCATTTATTAAACAATGCCACTCGAGACAATGAGTGCCTTGATAGGGACGTCGAAACAATACGTCTCTAAACAATACCGATATCTTTCTTTCGAATTTAGTTTCCAGATCGACAACTGACTCGCAATTGTTCCACGCTTGATAGGGATCGGAATCGAAGCCCCCCACGACGCACGTGTCACATGTGTAGAATTCATCTATAGTCGTAACGAGAACAGGAGAGCATGTTGGCACACGTGAGAGTAAAGGGGAGCGAGAGAAACAAAGGAAAGTTCATACTAGTGCGAAAAGTAGTCTAAATAGGTACTCCTGGTGTAATCTGCCCTCGGGATCAAACCTCCTGCTTGTCGTATCAACCCTCGAGAATACTTGAAATGTATACTTTTTTATGCTTTATTTTTCATTCGTTCCTTCCTTCCTTCCTCCTGATAAGCTTTAATTTCTCGTTATGTTTCCCTCCACATATTTCCGTATTTCTATTTCTCCATTGCTTATTTTCTTTTTTTATTCGTTCTTTGTTGTTTCGCCGGCTAGGCCAGGGTTCAATGTTGAAGGGTCAAAAGTCAAATGTGAGGAGCGATGTATATATGTCGTAGGCATTAGCTCGAATACGGCATTAGATCTAATGCCCGGGCAATAGCCCTAATGCCGACACGAAGATGAATCTACCTGCGTCGACCTTTCTTTCGTCTAATTTCCCGAATTCAAGTGCCGTCGTCTGCATGCACTCACGGCTCATTGCTTAAAGTATACCCGGGCAATAAGACGAATTTCATTTTAATCAATGACTATTATACATGTACTGGGATTGTGGAAAATTGAGAAATCTTTTTAAAATACATAATGAATCTTCAACCAAATAAACTACTTTTTAACAAAGCAGTTCGACTTTATACCAAGTAGTTGAATATTTAACCAAGAAAAGAAGAGAATTCTCGACGAAAATTGTAGTAGTTAATATTTCAGCCAAAAGACGAATATTTAACAATATAGTTGAATCCTCAACAAAAACTGGTTATTAATTTTGAAGCAAGCAGTTGCATTTGAAACCAAAACGATCAAATTTCTAACAAAAGAATTAAATTTCCTATAGAATAGACGAATTTTCAACTAATGTGTTGATTTTTCAATTAACAAGATGAATTTCTGACCAATAAGAATAACTTTCTACTGAAAAAATGAATTTTCAACCAAATACATGAATTTTATTTTAAATCAATATTGCTACATTTGCTTCAAATCAGAAAACTGCTATATCTGTTGGTTAGTGTATCATAAAAATGAAGAGAGTAAAAGAAGTGAGGAATTTTTTTTTAAATACATGAAATTACTTTTATTGCCTTATAATACATTCACAGTAAATCCTAGAGATATTTATCTGAAGTTGGATAAAACCATTGAAAACAAATGAAAGCTACAATTATCCGACAATTTTTATTGAGAGCATAGTTAAACTTTCCGTTAAAACAGTTAATTTTCAAACATATTTTTATTAAAAAAAAAAAACGAATTTTCAATTAAGATGATGAATCTTCAAACAAATAAATTAAATTTTTATCAAAGCA
>CAKNXH010001261.1:89502-194953 GCA_932178445.1 Andricus quercusramuli | reverse complement strand
TGCTTTGATAAAAATTTAATTTATTTGTTTGAAGATTCATCATCTTAGTTGAAAATTCGTTTTTTTCTTAAATAAAAATATGATTTTAAACATTTTTCTTTGTTTGAAAATTAACTGTTTTAACGGAAAGTTTAACTATTCTCTCAATAAAAATTTTCGGATAATTGTAGCTTTCATTTGTTTGCAATGGTTTTATCCAACTTCAGATAAATATCTCTGGGATTTACTGTCAATGTATTATAAGGCAATAAATGTAATTTTATGTATTTAAACAAAATTCCTCACTTCTTTTACTCTCTTCATTTTTATGATACACTAACCAACAGGTATAGCAGTTTTCTGATTTGAAGCAAATGTAGCAATATTGATTTAGAATAAAATTCATGTATATGGTTGAAAATTCATATTATTTAGTCGCAAAATGATCTTATTTGGTTGAGGGCTCAACTATTTTGTTGAAATATCGTGCTTTTTGGTTGAATTTTACTGTTTTTGATTTAAAGTAAAAATTTGTTGTTGAACTATCTGTTATTACATCATTCGTTGAAAATACATCTTTTTGCTTGAAAATTGAACTAATTGGTCGAATTAGTTCAATGTTGAGGGACTTGGTGCGTGAGATATCATGGGTCAGATGCCAGATGTCAGAGGTCGAAGTTCGGGAAGGATGGTCCTAGTCCAGGTTCAACTGTCATGCTGCGAAGGTCGCGGGTCAAACTTGAGCGAACCTAGGTCATGGGACGGAGGTCAGATCAACATAGAGCTCATAGCTACTATATAAACAGAAGATACTAATTATCGCTAAACTGTTGGTCATGATAAGTATAATAAATAATTATCAATTTGATGGAACATAATGTAATTTACATAATCGGTTCAAACATAGACAGGCGGTGCATTTGACGAGTCCATATAAAAGAATTTGATGAGTAGAGTGACGCGAATTAAATGAATAATGAAAAGTAAGCGGAGATGTAAAACCTAGATTGCAAGGTAATTGCTCAGGCATTCACCTTTGAAAGCTTTTTTCGAGATGCGTATGAAGAGAGACATTGCTTCAAAAGAACCAAGTTCGTAGGAAGTAACGAATCAAATGAGAGGACTTGCACCATGAGGGATGAACAAAAAAGCGAGAAACGGAGGAAACGGTATGACTGATGTTAAGGGGAACAAACAGCAAAGAGGGAAAAAATGAATAAAAAAAAACAAATGAGAAAGAGAAAGGTAATATAAGGAAGACAAGGTAGCTAAGGAAGGAAGAGGAAGACTGGTTAGTTTTCTCATAACGTCCAGAGGTTCGTAGTCTGAAGACCAGTCAAATATTTACCAGGTCTTGGCAGTGAAGACCCCTTAATAAGTTTTTTATTGCAGTTTCTCTTTGTTTTCTATAACAGACCTTCGACTCAGAACTCGCCCTCGTATTTGCCTTTCCTTATTAGACTTACTCTATAAGCCTTGCAGTGAAAGTAGTATATACAGGTATATGCAAGTCGTTAGTGTCATTAGCGAAAGGCAGCAGCTGCAACGTCAACGTTAATGTTAACGTTAACGTTAACGTAAGAAAAGCAAGGCGAGAGAGGAGAAGCCTCGTTGATTATGGTGGAACGCGTTTCTCGAATTCCAGTCGAGAACTGGGCTTCCACCACAAGCCATTACAACCACCCAGTCGTCTGAATTACCACCCGCGACGGAAGTGGTCGCTGTTTAGATACAGAAGGGCGAGAGAGGAATATAGAGAGAACTGGAGAAATTATGGACGTCTTAATAATCCTTGTGTAGAAATTCGAGATAATATCAGGTGCTAAGTAAGTGCAGTCTTGAAAATTGATGTATGTAAAGAAAATGATTCTGTCTTTGATTATCAGCAGTGAAAACGCTTATAAAATTAGGGAAAAGAGTGACAAAGAAATAGGGCAAGTTGGGACGTTTCAGAGTAAGAGAAGTATGTAGATATAGAAAAATTGGAAACCGCTGTAAAATTGTTCGGGCACATTCATCATATGTTGCCTTAATTGTGGTCATTTCATGAATACCGTGCTTTTCTCGTAGAGGATGAGAGGAAAAAGAGGGTTTTGGATTATAACAGGGAGCAACCTTCAAATCTATAGGAAAATTGCCCACGAAGATGATTGGGCATAAAGTATTTTTGCACGTTTTCTGGTTCTGTGCGCAGCAAAATTTTCAGTTTCAAAGGTTCGTTATTCAATGAGACAAAAGTTTCATATGCAGATACGGAAATAAATAGATGTGCAGTAAAATTTATGGAATCCGTTCTGGCAAAAATTTCATTTTACAACTCATTAATTTTTATATTCTGACCAACATGACGAACTTATGGGTGCACTTAAGGAATTAATATAAAACTTTTGGAAATCGATGTTGATAAAAATTTCAATTTTAACTTATTAATTTTTATCATGTAGCCAACATGCGAAAATTATAGGTGCACGTAAGGAATTACCGGGTTGGAAAAATTATTAGAAAAAAGTACAAAAAACTAAAATCATTTCTACAGGAATCTATAAATAAATACTATCATTTGCAACGAAAATTATAGGAAAGTACAACTTCTTATTATTACTGGGACGAATTCTGTGCTTAATTATATTTTATTGTATATTGTTGTATTTAATTGTAGTTTTAATTTCCTATAAGAATTTACAAAAAAAGTACATCTGCAAGAATTTATAGCTGCAAGAATCTACAGGACATCACAGGTTCTGCAGCCAAAAAGTTGTTCTTTTGCGACCCAGGATGACAAATATTTAGAATACTGCAATAAGATAATTTTGAATTAAGATGTGCATATGATGTACAAAAAAGGGTCTATGTCTATGCCCCACTACCACACAATTTTTGTTTAAAGATGTGTAGAACAATCGATTTTAAACCATATATGTCTTTTAAAATCATTTCATGGCTTTTAAAATAAGACCTTAAAAGTTTTCTAATTCAAACACTCAATAATTTATGCTTATAAAACGCAAGCTTTTTACACTTTTTGATTGAAAAAAATTCACGCTATCATTTTCAATGGTAACATTAAAAATGATAGCGTGGACGTTTAATTTTTTAAATCTTGAAATTCTACAATGTATAAAAGTTATTTTTTTTTTATTTTGTGGTTAAACGGCTTTCGATAACCAATTTTTCAATCGAACAGTGTTAAAAGCTTCCATTTTATACGCGTAAATTATTATTTGCTGTCAAAAAGTTCTTTTGCCACCTAGGATGACAAATATTCAGAACATTGCCAAGACATAATTTTAAATGGAATATATGTTGTCCAATCGTATGATATTTGTATTTAATTGTATTTTTTGTTATATTTTGTTACATTTTTCTACAAAAAATACATGTTCAAAACAAAAATTACAGTTGTAGAAATATTGTAATTTCTTCTAAAAATTTTTTCCACCAGGCTAAACATAAAATTTTTAGACTCAATGCTGGCCAATATTTCAATTTCAAACTTATTAATTATTATCATGCATTCAGCATGAGGGCCTTTTGGGTACATGTGAGGAATGAATGTGAAAATTTTTTAATCAATGCTGACAAAATTTCCAATTTTAAACCTACTAATTGGATCATGTATCCAATATGATGAACTTGTCAGTACACGTGAGGATTAAATCAAATTTTTTATTGAATTAAGGAATGTACTTCACAAATGAATGCAGCAATAATTAATTATTATTGTTAATCTGCATGATTTATTCCGTCCAAATTAATGTTCTTGCTTGCTAAGGATAATTATTTTAATTTCAGGGTCTTCAAGAATAAAGTAGTATTTTGTTAAAAATATTCAGAGTTTTATAGTTTGATTGCTCGAATTTCCAGCATTTGGAATTGTACAGTTTAGAATCTTGTATTCGTAAATAACTCGAGATTATGCAATGTTTTTGTTTTTGACTAAAAATTTTGAACAAGAAACTTTTGGAATTCAACAGTTTCAGTTTTAAATAGGGGAAACCTCCCTACAGTGGATAGCTTCCTACAGTGGACATTTGTAAATAAAAGCGAAATGCCTATAGTAAACCTAATTTGCGCGTTTGATATGATTTAAGTTGATAAAAATGCACCATGAGACAGAATTTCATGTTATACCTAATTATAATAAAAGAAAAAAGTATAAAAAACTATTTTTGACATGACCAAGAAACTTTGTCCTCCACTTTAGTAATTTTTTTCCAAGTATCTACATTTTTTCTAAACGATTTTGTTTATTAATATATGTTCCTTGGTCATTATACCATAATATTTTTCACCCTAGAATCTAAAGTTCTATGTAAGAAAATTATTATAAATATAATCCTTGAGGCTCTCATTCTCCTACTATGGATACCAACGTCATCCCTACAGTGGATTTTCAGTTAAAAGTTTTAGATAATTTGCACTCATAGGTTGGTACTGAAATAGCAGAAGACAGAATCAGCTGATACTTTGAACATAGCTGCAGCGTAATGTAATTGAGAGTAATTTTAAATTTCCCGCAAGTAGAAATAACCTCACCATGCCCAATTTCTGTTTAGGTATTTTCTAGGTACTTTTGACATGGCAAGATTGGTGGCAATCCTAACCCCACTGGACCTGTCCACTGAAAGGCGTGTTGTGAAATATGAGCGAAATAACTGACATTATATTTTTGCTAATTTTATGCAAAATCGAAATTATATCACTTTTATCTTTGTTCTGATAGTAGCGTCGGTATAAAATATAATTTAGGGGTACGCATAAAAACATATTTCTATTCTGATTAGCGGTGTAGAATCGAATGTCCACTGTAGGGCGAACCAGCCAACACTGGACAAAATTTTACCACCTCAAAATAATATCAATAGCTTTTTATTCGCTAACGAATTGATTTTTACTGATATCTCATCACATGGGTGAATATATCAGCTTCATTTGTGTCAGAACTGCTCTTTAATATATATCCTATTTTGTGTTTACTGAAATCTACCAATTTTTGCTATCCACTGTAGGGAGGTCTCCCCTATTACAAGTTCCGGAAAATGTTCACTACTTAATCATTCTACACTATAAAATTAAAAATTGTACGCCCTGACAGTCATTTTTTAAATTTGGAATGTTTAAAATAAAATTGAAATCTTAGGATATAAAATGGAATTAAAAGCCTGCAATTGTGTTTGATTTTAAATTAAGTTGTTCAAAATTGTAAGATAAAAAATTGAAAGCTTTGAAAAATAGTTCGTTAATTTTGAGTTTTGAGCGTCTGTAATCATAATTATAAATAATTTTGTATCAGAAATCTCAAAAATTGAATAATTTTCAATTCGAATAATCCTTTGAAATTAGGCGACTTGCAAATTAAGGAACTTGAAAATTGTAGCCTCTTGATGTGGAAACCAACAAATAAGTTTTTTTGTAACTTTTTACTAAACATTGGAGAACTTTAAGTTGAAAATGTACATTTGAGATTTAAATAATTTCCATCTGGAATACGTTCTAGAAATAAAACTAGAATAATATTCATTTGAAAACATTCTGGAAATAAAAGCTGAATATAGATTGTATCCTTCAAGATTGCACAAATTTAAATTAGAGGCCTTAATAATGAAATAATTCAAAATTTCAAACGTTTACATGGAAAATAATATCAGTTTGAAACTTTGTAAATTGGACAATTTCAAATTTGTAAATCTGAATTTTGTTTTAACTAAACAATTTTTTACTATTGAAATATTTATGTCTTAATAACTCATCCGTATCACGATAATACCGTCTAGGTCCATAATTAAATAATTTCAGCTTGAAATTTCCAAAGTTGGACAACTGAAAATTAAAAGTTTTTGAAATTAAACAATTCAGCATTGAACCCCTCCTAAATGGTATGCTTGTAGATGCAAATATTGAATATTGAAAAAATTGGCATGTTCGAATTTTGTGTAAATTGAGTTTAAAACGATAACTATAAAAGGTAAAGGGAAGTGGGGGGGGGGCAAGGGATGTGAAATGGGGAATGATAAATAAACGATATAGTAGTAGGTGAAGAAAGATGAGGCAGGGAATGAAGGAAAGTGGTAAAATTTGAATTAAGAAGATGAAAATTTAATTGGACAATTAGGAGAGAAAAATTTACGTGAATAATTCAAAAAGAAAAAAAAAGCGTAGCGCGGAAGATAAAATTGGAAAAGTTAAAAGAGAAGATGAGAAATATAAATACAGAAATTGAAATATCAATACTGGGAAAGGAGAGCATAATATATAAAATCCAGAAGAACATTTAATGAGAGGTTGACAAATAAAGTGAGAAAAAACATTTTAATTAAATAATTCTTTTCTTAAAACATTCGCCTTATAAATGGTGAAAACTACTCCTGGTTATCAAAATACGCATGCAAAAAATGAAGACATATGTAACATAAATTGATTTAATTGAAAAAAATACTTTAGCGAAAATAATGTGATAATGATAGAATAGTAATTTCATAATTTCATAACCTACTAAGATCATCAAGGGATGAATCAAACCTAATTAGGCAGTCACTTTTATCTCGTAATAAAAAATTCAAAAGTCAGATGATGTTTGAACAAATGCCGGGTAAAATCATGCGAATACTATTTCATGAAGACTCAACCCTAAATTATCATAAAAATTATAACATTCCCCGGAAGGAAAACCATCCCCATAGATACGGGCATGTCTTTTTTGTAATAAAAATGGAAAAGACAATTTATAATTCCTCGAATATAATATGTCAAAGTAAAGAGAAGTTAGGAAAATTGTATTTAATTGTACAAAAAATATTGAACAAAAATTGTTTTATGAGAATAGAATAGCGATTTGATAATCTACCAATAGCATTAAATAGCCACGAATCACCTCTCTTAATTTAATTTTCATTGCAGGATTTCACAAATTCTGAATAGAATATATCTTATTTTACTGCTGGCAGATCTTTTTAATTTTATATTACAAAACAGACATGAAAACATTATGCGAGTATTAAGTTTTTTATGTATGTAACAGACTAATAAGGGATAATTCATCCACCAGTGAGCCTAGGGGCTATCCCTCAAATACGTGACAAATTTTTTGCCAATTTTTAACCCCCCCCCCCCCCTGTAACAAATCATAACAAAATGGTTTGGACCGTCCCTCCTCCGCCCTCGGCTTTTGTTACGTAATTTCTTCAAATATTTTTAGCAATTTTGTATTAAGTGCCATTTAGTTACCTAACACTCATGTCACATGAATTATCATTCCTTTTTTATATAACAAAATATATACGAGGGCGTCCGCATGAAAAGTTTCCTTATGTCCTGTTCCAGTTTAGGAAATGTTCATGTTTTCCTAAGTTAAGGTCAAAATCATTATTTTCGGGCTTGAGTGGGGGATGATTCTGGGACCTATATTAAATCTATTGGGAATTTACTCATATCCAGAAAGTAATAGATATCTTTCATGTACGAAGAAAAAATATAATACGTGTGCTTATGACACTCGCCAAGTTTAAATGCGTTTTTCTCGAAAAACAATTTTTCGAAGTTACAAATTAAAAAATGTCCCGGTGACACGTTTGTCGATTCAAAGTATTTATTTTGGGCCTGAAATGTCGAAAATTTACTTGGCTGTATGGCCCTATACGTAACTGAACCAATTTTCATGCGGACGCCCACATATTATATATATGTAAAAAATTATGAGAATTTCTAAAGAAATAAATCATCGCTGTAATTTTCACTTTTTACAATTAAGAAGTTTTTAATTTTTAATCTATAGAATTGAATAAATTTTAATTTTCTGTCTTCAAAATTGAAAGATGTCAAAAAAAGCACTCAAAATTATATTATTTTCTATTATACACATTAAATACTGAAGAGTCTTCAAGTACAAATCTTAAAAATTGAAGAATTTTGAATTGTACATCGTCAAAATTGAACTAAATGTTTCAAAAAAAGATTTTAAAAATTACATCATTTTTAACTATAATAATTCCAAATTAACGAATCTTCAATTGTAAATCTTAAAAATTGAAGAAATTTAAATTGTAAAATTTTTAATTAAAAAAATGTTAATTCTAAATTTTCACGATGAAACTATTAAAAAACGTTAAAAATTGCATATCGGAGGATGGAATTTTATGCTGCGCTTTGACTTAAATGCCCTATAAATTATGATTGAAATGTGATTTTGATGTGTGTATTTTTTAAGGCGAAGCTTACATTATCAGGGAACATATATGTTATTACTCCAAACCGCTTTTCAATTACGTCATTATTTGATATTTACTTGATTGATCGATCTTGCATTTCAGGCAGCATATCACATATACTGTGTTACGGTGACCGACATATTACTGCTGTTTATATAAACAATATGAACATTGTAAAATGAAAATTATATAATATAATAATTCTAAAGTATGTAATGTAACAATGAAAAATTACTCCTGACACTTTTAACCTTTATTAAATGTTTTCTTATTAATCAAAGTGAAGTATGTGGCAAAAGCAGTTATAACCTCTCATTCCCTGCTGAAATAAATGAGCGTGCCACGGCGCGGCGTACCGCGCGTCATCGTCATGCCCCATATATTTGACAGCGCAAGATTTAATTAATTTTAATATACATATTCAAAACGTATATAGAAAAAAATCATGATACCAGAAGTTTGAGAAAATACTTCACATTAAAACCTTAAACCTTACTTTTTCATATTTCAAGTATTTCAAAATATGCTGTAAGTACTTAATTACCGCCAAAGACTTTTTCATCAGTTTCCGTCAAAACTATTTTTTTCATAATTACTCTTCTGATGCATATTTTAAAAAAGAAATTGCATCAAATTATTATTTTTCCAACCACAGAAAACAATTTTATGTAAAGCAAAAAACACAGGCGTTATTTGTAATTGTCACCATGCCCCATACCGGTACCATACCCCACTCTCCTCTACCTCTAAAATATAAATCTTGAAAAGTGAATAATTTTTTTATTCTGTAGGTTCAAAATTCAAGAATTTTCAACACTGTAAATCTTTAAAATTGAAAAGTTTTTAATTTTGATAATTTATAGTCGAAATTTAGGTAAGTTTTAAGCTTTACAATTAAAAATTCTGTAATTTTTAAGGTTCACATTTGAAATGTCTTGAATTTGAAAAATTTAGGAATGCTAAGTTTCGACTTTCAACCTTCAAAATCATCCAAATTCAAGGTAACTGAAGCCTCGGCTTAAATAACGTTGTATCAACACATATTTTGTATCCTTGGAGTTCTATATGAGTTTTTTAAAAACGGTTTCTCTATTCCATGGAAGCGCTGCGATCGAAAATTCTAAAATTGAATTCAGAATGAAATAATGTCAAAATAGTCGAGGTTATTCACTTCCCTCTACTTCGAATGTATCTCAATCAACGTTGAAAGTTCTTGGGGATAAGAATAGGAAATTACATTTGCTTAAGAATGTCGAAAAAAAAAATTCAAATTGAATTCGGCAAATTTCAATTAATAAAAATAAAAATAATCATGTTAAAAAGATTTCGATTCCATACAATCTTGAAAACAGTTTTTTAATTTATAATTCAAACGTTCTGAGTTTACAAATTATTTACAGAAAAAGGCTTTTGAAACTCGCAATTCAAATATTCTGGAATATTTGTGATCAAAAGTTTCATGGTAGACTTATAAAGGTACATTTTCGAAGTATATAACCTCGACTACTTTGACATTTCATTCCGAATTCAATTTCGAATTTTTGCTGCCGCGGCTTCAATTCTCACTCATTTAAAAAAAGTGTTCAATATTTTATGATTTTGAACCATGAGCATTGTAAGTTGAAGAAGTTGGTGAATTTTTAATTGCACGAGTATCTTCAAAATGGATCAGTGTCGAAAATGGTGAACATAATGAAGATTCAGAATTCCAGAATAACTCAAAAAAATATTTGTATTACAAATTTTGAAAACTATTTTTTTAACATAATTGTTTTCATTTAACCAAAAAATAACTGTAAAATTGAGAAAATCATTTTAAATTAAAGAAAAATGTTCATAGAAATGAAAAACAACTATTCACTCGAACTGTTTGATATGTCGTCAAATCTAGAAAATATATGTAACTAAATCTAAGAGTATATTTAGTGAATAGTGGAAATCCGCAGGCACATAAAAAATGTTGAATAAATTTGGGGGTATGGTAATTTCAAAATTTGTGAAAAGACTTTACTTTTATGTATATTTTTCCACAGAATGAATGAAATGAATCAAAATAATAATTTAATTATACTGATAATGAAATCTATAACGTTATTACAATGTTTTATTGAATGCAGATTGTAATAACATTAACGTTATACTATAATTTTGGATACATGGATATTCTATAGTGTTGATTTGTTAAAAATATTGCGTAATAGTATCTATCCTCGTCTCCCTATGCAACGGATCGTAATACTTTTCTGACCTACCCCTCCCCCCAAAAAATATGTTACGTAATTTATGGATGTCCCCTCAGTAGGTTATCAAATTATTATTCTGTTACCATCAAATAATTTTATGTTCATTTTTTTAGAATTATGTTAATTGATGTTGTATGTATGTTTTTCATTTGTTATTTAGGAATAAAAAAGCCCATGTGTCTTATTTTTTAGTGCGCTAAAATATATTCGAGAACCAAGACAATCGGAAGCGGACACGTGGGAATGATTCCTGGTTAGCTATTTCTTTTGGTTGAAGAAAATGGGGAGCAGTCTAGAAAAATTCGGGATAAACCTTCGACACAAATTCGATTTAGGATTCCATGGGGATCCCATGAAAATTCCTGAATAGAAACGGAAATGCAAACATCATAAAATGCATCTCCGATTCAACAGGGATTCGAAATATTCTTTGTATAAAATATGTTCTAGCTCAATTTCTCTTCCTATATTCAAAACCGGTCCAAATTTAAACAAGTTAACAAATCCTACCCGCCAAAACTGATATTTTGTAAAAATAAAAGTATGTATGTATGATAAATCCTGCTTCACACGAACCATTAAATTTAGAGTATTGTCGCGCATTGAAGATATAGGTATATCAAGAGGAGTATTAAGTAAGGTACAGCGTCTTCGGGCAGGACGAAAATGTTTGAATTATTTAGTGGAGCCAAGGACGGAGATTGCATGCGACAGATAATCCCATGCTTCATGGTATCTACGATACGCTTGCGCTTCGCAGATGCGAGTTGCAGATTCTGTGTACATGTATATAGTGTATACGGATCTATACATGTGTATATATACATATAATATGTCTATATACATACACACATATATGTTGGTGCATGTGCCTGATAAGAGTGTGTATGTGCCTCCGCCACAGGAAAGGATAGTCGTCCATTGGAGAGACATCGATGACACTATACATATTGACAAGACACTCGAGACCGCCTGCCAGGTCCTCACCCTCTCACCCTCTCTACGTTTTCCACCCCCATGACCCTCTTCACCCACCACATCATCCAGAGATCGTCCTATCAACCTGAAAGTAGAGGATGAAAAATTTCCTGAAAAATAAATCTAGGCAATTTTCAACCCAAGGAACTTACCATACACTTTTTACAAAATTTTACCGTAATTCAGATTTATAGAGTGGCGCGAAAGAATTTAGCTGAGCTCATGTTGTTGGAGTAAATACAGGTAAGTTTGCGTGAATTGAAAAGAATTCAACTTAATTTAAGTCAACTTAAGTCAGTTTTACTGAATTCAAAGCAGGTTCATCTAAAATGAAAGTAAATTAATTTCTTTGAGCTCTGATAAAATCAAATGATTCAAAATTGAATCAGATACAACCATATGGAATTGAACAAAAGTTATTTAGTTCAATAGACTTTCAGTTCAATTGAATTGAAGCTCATCGTAAAATATTGCGGGTTGAGTAACAGTTGGCATATTTTAGAACTGAGACTCCAATCGAACTTTTTTTCGGATTTGCTTATTAATTTCTTTATATCCGATAGACATAAATAAATGCATTTGGTAAAAGTTTCAAATATAACCGTGAAAACTCTCACATCACTTGTCCATTACCTTCCTTTCGAGAATGACTAATGTCAATAATATGTCGTTATAATCTGTATTATAATGTAAAAGGTACATCATTAACTTGTAAAATCTTCGAAATGATTCGAGGCAGAAAATGAGTTTTGCAGAGGAAATCTCTATTAGAACTCATACTTAGGGTTCCTTTGGAACAATTTATCATTTTGGGTTCCTTTTCAGCAAGAGAGGTTCCTTTTATAGCAGCTCCTTTGAAACCAAAAATCAGTTATAACATAAACCCTAGTTTTTTTCTATGTGAACATAAAAGTATGTTAACGAATATCTAAAGTTATTAAGTACATATAATTTTTTGAATTGTATTTTGCGATAATAATACTTTTAAAATATACTTCTGTTTGCAACAATATACAAAAAAGTGACATCAAAAGACTTTGAATTGATCAGAATTAGGTAAGAATGTCTCTCAAGAGCATAAATAGTCATTACATAGGGGAACGGAGGGTAAGTTGGCACGGAGGCTAAGTTGGCGCACCCTTATTACAAGTTTATTTATAGGGATTGTTTAGTAACTCTTGGTTAACTTTAGAGCAATTGATTTCAATCGATGTATATCTCACATTTCACATTAACCTAATTAATTCAGCACTTCAAAAATATTTGAAGAGTCGTCGGGCGAAAGCGCGTAAGTGCCAAGCCGTGAATTTTACAGGAGGAACAAAAAACTGTCTAACTCCAATGCATTAAATTTTAAACAAAAAACTACAAAAAGTTTTCGAGAAAATCCTTGTTAAAGAGACGGCGCATCCCCCCCAAAAAACGACGGACCACACACGAAAAAAGCTACATAACTATTTTACTTTTCAATTTAGAAGAAGAACGTAATTTCAAGTCAATATTCTATCAAATCATGAAGGGAACATCCTGAAAGAAGCAACCACCTCCGAGAAAAATGTCAATGGCGCGGCGCGTCTGCGAAAACCAAAATATTGACACACATAGAGTCACATAATTTTTTGATTTATTCATTGAAAAAAAAACAAGAATATACTTTCGGCTAAATACAGAAGCCCCTATATAAATCGGAATATTCTTTTGTGTTGGTAAGAGCGTGACGACCTTGAATTTACCGAACTCCGACGTGTTTCTCATCCTAGTGGCGGCCTATGAAATATTTAGCTCTCTACTTTGTTTTCAATGGACTTAAATTTCTGAACTTTTCAAGATCACCTCGATAATTCTTTCTAAATCATTTTTTATTCTCCCAGAAAGAGTTCTATAGTATTTATAAAAAAGTAGGTCCGTGATTATTTCTCATTTTTTCTCGCATCCGCCACTTTAGAACAAATTCAGTAATTCCTCAAGTGCAAATTTTTTAGTTTACAGCGACATGAGTTAGGTCACAACATTTATTTCAAGCCAATGACACGAATTTCTAAAATTTGGCACTTGACTCCTTTTTCTCGGGGACCCTCCATTTGATCTTTGAGCTCATTGTTAGAAAAAAGATTGTCGTCAAATAAATTAGACATTTTTGCGAAAAGTATTTAATCAATTGACAACCCGCGGGTGGGTGATTTGGCATAGAAGTTAAAGTGCATGCAATTTTGTACAAAACAGGTTTTTTGGGGCTAGTTTGAGTTGTTCATTGCCAGTATGTGTTACCTCTAAATTGACTTGAAATTAAAGAACTTTAGTACAAGTGAGCTATGAAATATCAAATACCAAACAATAATAGTTGAGCACGATATCACCGGAAGGTACCTACCCTCCCTCTCCTCTTACATACTTATATCTTTATTATCAAAAATAAGTTATACAAACGAATGTTTGACTGAAGTTCTCAATCCTGAAAATATTGTTTATTGTTGTCAAATTGCTCAGTTTTACTAAACGATTTTCAATTAACGAAAATCAACTAGTAAGTAATCATTATTTATAATAATGAGTAATAATAAATTATAAGTAGATAATATAAACGAATGCGGAAATTAGTAATTTCTTAAATGAAAAAAAAAGAATCTACCCGCCGTGCGGTCACATTCTTATCGCGCGCTATGCGCGCGGATAGCTTCGCTCGCACATTTGAGTGCACCTAGGGCGCGTGACTATTGGTTCTCGCGCTTCGCGCTCGATAATGTATTTACCTCGCGCTGCGAGCTCGGTCTCCGTACTTTCCCCATATTTGTGCCCAGACCATTCAAAGTTAAAGGTCAAAGCATCGACAACTGTGATTTGGTGATTGTGAATTCTCTTTTATTAAAGCACCTTCGGCTTCAACGAACACATTCTCATCGCGTGTCTCGTGCTTCGCACTCGATTTTATCCAAAATGCGAACATTTCTACATTATGTTCAACAATATTATGTCAAATGGATATTATAATTATTTCTGTATTATAGCCTAGGATTCCTAATTCAAATATTGCAAAATAAAGTACAAATTTTATTTATCATGATAACTTTAATATTTGTTTTTTATTTTGCATGACATTTCATCCTCAACTACCCTGAAAAATGTATCATTTCAATAAATGAATATTAATAAAATTCATAATATGCATTGGTATTGAAACAAACGTATCTGCATTGTCCCAGCGTAAAGTATTTATTAGAAAATTGTTATAACAAAAGTTTATAATAAATTTGTAGATTATTTTTTTATTAAGGTTTTCCCAAATTTTTTTATTCTTTTTATCTTTAATGCTATTTTTTACAATTAAAACAAAAACTACGCTTCTTTAAAAAAATATTCATGTCAAATTGTTACAGATCTTTTTTGTGTGAGCAACTTTTTTCCGAATATCCAATTTCTCTATTTTCAAAGCATTTGTTTTCAAATGAAAGAAAATATACGCATCTCATTGAAAAATTATCAATAACAAATTTGTAGATCTTTTTTATAGATATGAATTGTGATTTTTTGATTTTTAAAAAAATTCAGGAAGTTGTTATGACAATATTGTAGGGTGTTCAAAAAGAAACGTTTTTCTCATTTTGACTTTTTTTCATATCGTGCGTTTCTTTGGCTTGAAATGTTCATTTTCGTTTGTTTTTCGGAATTTTGTGAATGCTAAAACTCCAGTAATTTGTATTCTTTCAAAAAAAAGTCATTGATATAAATT
Source organism: Andricus quercusramuli (assembly GCA_932178445.1). NCBI lineage: Eukaryota > Metazoa > Arthropoda > Insecta > Hymenoptera > Cynipidae > Andricus > Andricus quercusramuli. The sequence goes on along the minus strand of CAKNXH010001261.1, from coordinate 179,822 downwards.
GTTCGTACTTTGAGTAGCAGGAACATCCGTACATAGAATTTTTAAGTCTTAAAAAAAAGTAGTCTCAAAAATTTGAAAAATGTGCTCACTTTTAGAATTTTCATTTAAATAGGTTGACTAACGAACTTGAACTTCATTTTAGGACACTTGAAGACTATATGAAAGCCCAATCCAATCCGTCAATTGTTTAGAAAGTTATCATGCTAACAGTCTAAAAACACAGATCTGCAAGAAATGGGTTGCGATGATTGTTGGCCAACTGAGGGTCATTTCCGATGTAATTTTCTGCGTAGAATTCGAATCCGGGGTCAGAATTTTTCCAGGACGTCAGGTTTTTGAGATATCCTAACCTAAAAGTGCGAAAAATGCTGTTTTTTGGTATATTTGAGGTTATGTTACATCGCGAAAATTTTATTTCTCTAAAATCGGCTCATTCCATCTAAAAGTACAACTATGAAGCTTTTAAGTGCTTTTTTAAAATTTAAGATATCATTTTTCTTTGCAGAGATATCCTTAAATGAAGTTTAGCATTTTGATGATTACATTACCGCAGTAAGTACTAAACTTCATTTAAGGATATCTCTGCAAAGAAAAATGATATCCTAAATTTCAAAAAAGCTTTCAAAAGGATGATAGTTGTACTTTTAGATGGAATGAGCCGATTTTAGAGAAATGAAATTTTCGCGATGTAACATAACCTCAAATATACCAAAAAACAGCATTTTCGCACTTTTAGGTTAGGATATCTCAAAAATCTGACGTGCTGAGAAAATTCTGACCTCGGATTCGGATTCTACGCAGAAAATTACATCGGAAATGATGCTCAGTTGGCCAACAACAATCGCAACCCATTTTTTGCAGATCTGTGAAATCTACATACATATTATACATACATACCCACAGGCAGCAGACACATTCGCGAAAACTTCTTTTTTTTGGGTTCAGAAGGTCTCAAAACGTGGACATTTGACAAAAACGAGGGGGAAGTCAAATTTCACACAAATCTAATACCTTCTCTGATGAGAGTGCAAAAAGAAATTTATACATTCATCTACACCCGTGTAGAAAATTATCGGGGAACTATTTAGGGCCAGGATAGACCGACCTGACCGCTAATGTAGCACTGTCAACATGGTCTATTATGGCGATGACTATAGGTGAAACGTTTTTGTACGGTGAAACTCTAGTCTGGACAAGCTAATCTAGCGGTAGTCAGTTGGTCTTGTGAAGATCTATTTTAGATGGCTGACGTTAAAAATTATTTCAAAGACTGCCTAGCTGATGAGAAAAAAATTCTTTGTTTTTAATGTACACTCTTAATTTTTTATCATTGTAAACACCCTGGATAGCCTTAGGAGAACTTGCGCTGACACGTAAAACGTGTCAAAAGTGGTTCCAGAGATTTCACAATGATGATTTTTCAATTGGAATGCAAAAAGAATGCAGTATCTCAAATGTCCCTTGTTGGACACAATTGTATTCATTAATGACTTCTGAGGTTAGGTCCGCAGGGCCGCCACCTATGATATTGTGTTTTAAAGCTTACTACCTGAGGGCGGAAAAAATTTCAAGTTTGACCAAGAGTTAAAAGACGTCAAAATAAAGGCACCGAAATTTGGAATTCACTAATATTCATCCTTCATGGTTTTCTTTCTTTTTCTTTTATTTCTAATAATCCTCTCTACTCATAGAATTTAATACATAATATTTCATCTGAATTGAAACTGTTGAGATTACGTTTCGAATGGCGGCAATGTCAAATTGATTTTCTGACACCTGTTCATTAACTATTCCGCGGTCTCAATCGCTATTGAGTACATGTCGCCTATACATGACATTGATTAGTCGACAACTTTTGTATTCCCTTATTCGCATACACACACAATTAGAGGCTGCAATTAGCCTTTAGAAACAAAGGGCTTCGCCACAGCAGCACCTCTTCACGATCCTGGTGCTTGCATGATATTTATCACACCGTCATTAATTACGAACCCCAATTAAAATTTTTAACGTTCTCTTCCCTCAGCTTTAGAATTCCAGAGCCGACACTGTTAGAAGCGCGAAATGACACTCCCGGCGAATTACGAGTTTTTTTTCTTTCTTTTTTTTTTTTTTTGATGCTGTCCAAAGCAATCAAGTCCAAATCGATCTCCGGCGTAGACTAGTCGAGACCCAGGTGGGAAAGTTGTATAATGGAATTCGATCTGGGATTAAATTCGTCCAATCTAGGGATAAAAGTTTTCGAAATTTTGATTAGACTCTTTTTATCTTTTTGGGATAATTTATTTTTAGTTAATAATCTATGAACGTGTTTTTCTTTATCAATACTTTTTTCTTTAAAACTGAATTTGAATCTTTCATTTCTAATGTAAATATATTATTTTCTGTTTCAGGTGAGTACATCAGATATGAAGCATATAAATAACATACGCCTTCGTGAGTATAGAAAGCTTATACTAATCTATGGATTTAAGAAACACTGAGAGAAAAAGTTGTTTCGAAACAAAACCATCGTCTTCTTACCTGGTTTGTTGTGAACAACGTGAATATATTTTTAACGACATAATTATTTGGCTGCAAGATTAGATGAAGATTGCCACAAAAGGATAATTTTTGGTGTAAAAAAGACTCTTTTGAAGACAAATTGAAATCCTCTCAACCATACATCTAAAAAGAAATACATTTGTGTCAAAAAACATAATTTTGACACAAGACTGAAAACGTGTTGAAAATATTTAGATCCGGTATTAAATATTCCGAAAATATTTGCTGAAATTGAAATAGACTAAAATAGGGAGATTAAACTAATATTTAGAAATCAGTTATTTCAATTCGCGAAAAGTCAGGGTGTTATAAGCACTGTTAGAAAAATCTCTACGAAATTTAGCATACATGTAATGGAAGCAAAAATGTACAACATGAAATTAAATTTAGTATACCAGCGTACAGTAAATTTAGTATATTTATACAGAATTTAGTACACGCGTATACTAAATTTCATATACGTGTATACTAAATTCAGTAAGAATATACTACATTTACTGTACGCTGGTATACTAAATTTAATTTCATGTTGTGCATTCTTGCTTCCATTACATGTATACTAAATTTAGTAGAGATTTTTCTAACAGTGAGTATTTTTTTTACAAATATCCGCTTCGTTTGAACTGCTAATGACATTTTAGAAAATTTCATCTTTTTTACTTTAACTAGCATCACCAATCATGAGCAACGTGCGCCCGTAATTTTTCGATTTAAGGGGAAAAATAGTTTTTAATACAAAATAAAATTTTCGAGCAACTGTTTATTTGTTAAAATTTTTTGAATACTTCAATTGACCCAAATACTTAAGTTTGAGATAAAAGTAGATTCTGAGATCTCAGGACAAGGAAATAAGTATTATCAATTTATTTTTGAAATTATATAAATATAATTTTCCTGAGATTCTCGGCAAAATTTAAGAAGGTTTTTGAAAATTTTAGATATATTGAGAAATGATCTAAAAAATAAAAAAAGAATTTCTTTTCATTTTACTGAAATTTACAAAATTTTTGGAAAATTTTGAGTCAGTTTAAAGGATATTTAGGAATTTTAGTAATTTGGAAAAAATCTAAAAATATTTTGTAACTTTTCGGATATCTTTCTAAATTTAAAAATATTTGTACTCCCTTTAAAACTTGTAAAAATCTGAAATATCTTTTAAACTGACAAGAATTTTTCTTAAAATTTTTAAAACTTTCAAAATAATGAGAATTGTTTTAAAATCTTCCAGATTTTTTTCGAAAGTTAAAAATCTATTGAAATCCTCTCAAATTTTCTTTCAAAATTAATGTTTTGTAATAAAAAATAATTCCAAATTTGACCGAAAATCTTTGAAAATTGCTATTCTCTTGAAACCTTTAAAAATCCCCAAAGAACTTCTCAACTTTATTCAAATTATTTGAAAATTTACATTTGATTTTAAGCTTATTGCAATTTTTTGAAAACTTTTAAACCTTTTATGAATCATCTAAAATGATCCGAAATTTTCCTCAAACTAAACTAAAATTCTGCAAATGGAAAAAATTGCCTTAAAGATCCTCTAGATTTTTTTGGACTATTCTGGAAATCTTTTTAAATTTATTAAATTTTTACATTCTCATTCTAATGAGAAGGTATTGGTTTTATGTAAAATTTGACTTGGTCGGTTTTCATCAAATCTCCACGTTTTGAGACCCCCTGAGCTAGAAAAAAAGGTTTTTACCAAGGTGTCTGTCTGTCTGCCTGTAGTCTGTCTGTCTGTCTGTAGGCACGATAACTTTCGAAAAAATAATCAGATTGGGTTGTGCTTTGGCACACTTCTTTAGGGCCTAAAAAGAAAGAACAAGTTCGTTAACCAGCTAATTTTGATCAAAATTCAAAAAGTGAGCGCATTTTGTAAATTATTGAGACCATTTTTTTTGAAAATTCAAAAATTCTATGTACGGTTATTCATAGTACTCCAAAACTCAAACAATTTATCTTCATGACTTTTTCGGATAAAAAAAAATTACCGGTGTTATAGCATTTTCAAAATTACAAAAAACAAACGTAAATCAACATTTTATGCCGAAAAACGCACGATATGAAAAAAAGTCAAGAGGAGAAAAATTTTTCTTTTTGAACACCCTACAATATTTTCGTAACAACTTTTTGAATTTTTTGAAAAATCAAAAATCCAAATTTTGATCACACAAAAAAAATAATGAAAAATCAATAATTTAATTCTGCTGTCAAACTATGCAAGATACGACCAAAGATGAATGGAACAAAATTATGCACCCAAAAAAGATCTCCAAATTTGTTATTATTCACTTTTTGATATGATGCGTAGTTTTTGTTTTATTCGTAAAAGACAGCATTGGAAATAGTAAAATTAAATTTTTAGACGAATAACACAAGCTACGAGAAAAATGACAGAGACAAAATTTGTTCATCCAAAGAAGAGGTACAAATTTGTTATGAATCATGTTCTGATAGGATGCGTAGTTTTTGTTTTATTCGTGACTTTTTCATTTCTATCATACGGTGCACAGAACCGAGCGTGGAACGCAAGGTTCAAATTATTTCCAAATCACATATCGAGCGCGAAGCGCGAGTGTCTGGATGAGAATGTGTTCCTTAAGGTCGATAGAACCTTGAGTAAATAAATTTCCATTTCATTCTAAAATAAAAACAAATTCAACAATCACTTCACATGTAGAGGTTTTGATAATTTTATAATATTTGCAAATAAGCTTTTTTTCCGTCAAAGTCGAACACGAAGTTAAAAAATCTAGAGAAACTGAGCGTAAAGCGCGATGTAAATACGTTCGAGCGCGTAGCGCGAGGTGTATACATAATCGAGCGCGAAGCGCGAGATCCAACAGTCGCGCGCCCTAGGCGCGCTCAAAATTGCGAGCAGCGCGCGAAGCGCGCGATGAGAATGTGCCCGCGAGGCGGGCAGATTTTTTTATATTATATATTCACCTAAAATTAAATTTTCAAAATAAAAAATCATTTTTAATATTCCTAGGAATCTTAAGAAAATTTTTCCGTTCTCTTGAAACCTTTAAAAATTCTAAACAAGCTTTTCCTTTTTTTGTTCATAACCTTCAAAAATCTACATTTTCGCTTCTAAATAATTAAAATCTTTTCAAGTTTCAAATTATTTTTTAATCCTCTCAAAACTCTTCGAAACCCCTTAAACTTTATCGATTTTTTTCTTAAACTTTTTATTCTTGCAAAACTGAAAATTTTTGCTGTAAAATCTTCTGCACTCTTTTTCGAAATTTGACAAAATCATTTTAAATCTTTTAAAAACTTTTCCAACTTTTTCCTTAAATTCATCTTTCAAAATAAAAAATCAGTTTGAATTTTCCCTGGAATCCGGAGAAAATTGATTTTTTCTCTTGAAACGTTTCAAAATCTTCAAAAAGCTTATTTAATCGAAATCATTAAAAATCATAATCAAAAGAGAAAATTTTGGAATCCTCACAAATATTAATTTTTGTTAATCATTTCTGAATTGTAAATATCTCCTAAAGTTGCTCCATTTTTTCCTAAATTTTTTTTATCCTACAAAATTTTGTTTTAAAATCTTCTAAATTCTTTTTTGAAATTTGCGGAAATAATTTGAGATGTTTTTAAATCTTTTTCAATTTTCTCTTAAAAATCATAAAAAATTTTTCAAGGAATCTTGAGAAACTTTTTTTGTTCTCTTGAAACCTTTTGAAACTCTCAAACAGTATCTTTTTTCGAAATTTGCGATAGGTTTTGAAATCTGCAAAACCTAAAATTACAACTTTTAAATAAAAACTAAATTATCGAAAGTTTTTTAGAAATCTTTCACAATTACAAATATCACATTTGACAATAATGCTTAGGACTATTTAGAAACAAATTTGATCATGATTATTTGGAAGTTTTGATTCACAAAATTAAAATGTAAAATCTTAAAAAGTATGTTTGGTGGAAACTGAAATTTATTATATGAACGTTTTCAAAATTGTGAAAAGGATATTATTATACAGTCTGTTAGGAATGCAAAATATAAAAATTGTCAAAGATTGAGCATGATTTCGTCTTCCAAATTATTTTTTACGTTTATAGTACAATTGATTCTATTTATTTTATAATTCTGAAGTAGTAGGGGAAATTTTGGTCTATAAATAAAATTTAAAAATAATATAAATATAAATAATATAATAATAATATAAATAAATATAATAAATATAAATATAAATTCAATTTTATCGCGTTACTCACCAAGCAGTTTTTTCCAAGAAGATTCACAAAATGGGTTTATAAATTTATTAGTAACATAAATAAAAATGCACTCAACTCCCGATATAAGCCCGGTTGTTTACACGGCTTGCCGTATCCTTGATTCTAAATCAGGGGAATCAAAATGTAGACAGACAGGGCCGCATTAATCATTTCTGTGGGATTTGGACGCATGACGCAATCTGGTGGAACTAACGTGCTGACAGTGCGACTCTCGAGCTTTTCGTCATGCTTGACTGAGCACAGCCTCTCTTTCGGCTCGCGGCTCCTCTCATCACGAAACTGATCCTCTCGTCACAAAATTCAGGGTTGCACTTCATCACATGAAATTTCCACTGGGATTTGAACTTCTCACTGCGTGGTCGAAATTCCACAAACCACAAGTAATTTACCATGCTAAACACGCTCTCGCCTTCTATAATTTTTTGAATTGAAATACGTAAGACCCTTCCAAATTTTTCCGAAGATTAAAATTACATGTTTTGAATTTAAAAACATAAAAATGAAATTTGATGGCTAAGGAATGACTATACGATATCTGACACGGACCATGATCTCTTTTCAGATACTTTCTTACTACCCCTTTTTACTATTTTGTGGATTCTCTAACATGAATATTTACATTATTTTATGTTTCAACATAACTATCCTCTTGAACAATTCTTTCGTTAAAAGTTTCCTTTTTTTCGGCTACCAACCAACTAGGCACAAATACAAATTAGTGGAGTTTAGATTAACACCGTGAGAACTGGAGGATGAAAATAAGCCTCGTTAAGTGAGAAGGGGCGCATCCGATCCAACCGATAATTGCGACCACGGGAGTAATTAAGAATTATTTCCTACCGGCGACCAGGAAAACTTGACGACGGGAGGGATTAGGAGTTGAGAGTCTTGGTCTTCCTCTTTTGCGCAGGTTCTCCTTTCTCGTTAGCCACGTTAGCGCGGTTGGAATGGTAACTCGAAAAGCGAAGCCAGACCTCAGCTTGAAATTGCCACGCCGACAAAATTGTGTCATCTAAATCGTACAAGAATCTCGATTGAAATTCTAATTTCAACTAATTTTAAATACAATAAAGTAATTCTATGTACACTGGAACCTGGAATTAGGAACTCCAGATTCACGATAATTCTGGAATTTCAGTCCTCGCCATTTCGGTGATGTCGGGACCACGGGACCAAAAGATATGCGGTGCTCAGTCAAGCGTGACAAACAGCACAAGGGCAGAACTCTAAGCGTGTTACTTGCGTTAGCTGTTAGCATGCGTTCAAATCCAACAGTAATGGTTCGCGCGACCCGGAAAGTTTACGTCTGGAATCCCTGGACTAAGGGTCAAGGCCACTGCAATCTATGCCCGAAAGCGTTCTCAATGCCATTCAAGAACTACGTCACGCTATTTGAAAACATTTTCTATCCTGCCCTTTCTTTGTCACAGATCATCACACAAAGCTTGAACCTCCCCAGGATGACGTCAAAAATAAAGTAATATAAATATAAATTGGGAGGCTTATTTAAAGTCAACTTTTTGTGGACACAATTTGAGCAGACTTTACAGCACAAAATTATCGCAAAACAGGGAAATGAGGTGATTTTTTTACTGTAAAAGGGAAATGATTGAGATGAATTCTTAACGAAATAGTTCAGTTTTCAAACTATATAAAGTTAAATGTTTTAGAAAGCAGTTAACTTTTGAAACGAAAAAGGTGAATTTTTAACCAATAAAGATGATTTTTCTTCCAAATAGTTCAATTCTCACATTTTGAACCGAACAGTTGCATTAACAACGAAATAATTGAAGTTTTAACCAAATAGTTGAATTTTCTGCATGCAAAGATGAATTTTCAAACAAACGGTTGGATTCTTAAATGAAAAGTATTGAACTTCAACCACAAGCAGTTCTATTTTTTAACAAATAGTTGAGTTTGCAAGTAAAAAAAATTATTCTTAACAAAGAAGCGAATCCTACGCCTCTCTACCCTAATTAAATGTTCGACAACAAAATATGAATTTTTAATGTAAAATTTAATGTTGTATTTACATTATTTTTTTGGTGTTCTTTTAATTTTAATCGGGAAAAATTTGTGAAAATATGCAGCAACCCCATTTTTAAACAAAGGAAATGAATTCTGTCCCAAACATATAATAGTACACTTGAAAAAAAAAGTTTTAGCCAAAAAAAGTTGGATTTTTTTATTGGGTTCTATTAATTCAGTTCGCATTCATGCGAAAAACTTAGAAAAAGGGAATGTTTCTTGAAAATGGGTAAAAAAAGGAATTTTTTTGAAAAGGACGGAAAGAGAAGAATAGGGGAAAGAGTGATATAGTTTTTGAGCGGCCCCTGATCTAAAAAAGTGATATCTGCGAAACTGGTCCCCATATCACATGAGAGCCACTGAGAGGCAGAACCCGACGTTTCAGGACGCATTCACGACAGAAATAAATACGTAGTGAAAAGGGCTTGGGTTCTTTTCACGGAAGAATATAATTGCCAGAAAAATAAACGATTGCAAAGTCTGTTTGCTCGCGTCTCACGCTTTCCTTTTCGCCCCTCTTTTAGACTCTCCTTCTCTTTCAAGTCGCGAATCACCCTCTTTTTCTCGCTTTCCCTGGTCCATACAGCCTCTCACTTTTTTTCTCCACCCACTCACCAGTCGCGGAAAGCTCACTCGAGTCGCGGGTCAACGAATTCGCAATTACGATCTTTCACGTCGTCGTGACTACCTACTCTGTCGCGGCTTGGAATCCGTGCCGTTCCTTTTCCTCGTCCAAGACGTTGGCTTGTAAACACGGATAAATTACTTCACTTAAATTACTATAACTCATCTTGCCCATTGAAAAAAGCAGGTAGCGAAATATCAAAAGGCTCACATTTGAGAGAATAACGAGGCTTGAGATGCGGTTTATATTGTCTTTCTTATTTATTTAGTTTTTTCAAGGAATATAAGAGTTTACTTGTGGACTCATTAGTAATAACTAAGAGGAAAGGTTATGAGTCTGTGACTGAATTCAGACAAAGTATTATTATAAAAGGAATAATGTTCGTTTACTCAAGAATATTTTGTGAATCATTGTGTAAGGGGCCATGCATAAAGAGCAGTTCACGACTCGTCCTCATATATGCTTCAGGACAAGATCATACGCACGATCTAGCCATTGTGGCCCCACACCAGCGCACTGTTACCCCCATATTTTTTCCTTATTCGGGGAAACCTATATGCATATCCTAGTACCATATGCAACTTTGAATAGTCTCGGAAAACATTTCCTTTCACGCTTCTCAGGATGTTGATTCGGCTGGCTATCCAAACTTTTTGTTGTTCATTCCTAACAACTATTTTTTGAATGATTTCCCGACTTTTCCGCTCGATCGTCATTCTGCTTCTTCTATATGCTTGAGACTTCTAGGCTTAAGCTTCTAAACGACGAGTTGGCGTGTTTACAAAAATTGCTACCTTACTTCACTGAGAGTGTATTGTATTTTCGTCTCTTTGAATTGAGCATAGCGACAAAATGACGTGACGATTAAATCAACTTCAATTTTTTTAATGTTACGCATCATAATGAGAGAACAGAAATTAATGTGCAAAAATTATTGTTGAAGGGAACGTGGAATCCTGTAATTTTGTATACAATATAAATATTTTTGTGTGAAAAAACTAGTTTACGTGGAATGTTAAAACGTACAATAACACGTACATAGGCACATCTGTGTATACTTGGGATTACGGAGCTTAAAGATATTAATAATCGTTCGTAAATGAGTTCGACGCTTCAAAATAAGGTAGTTTTTAATTCATGGTATGAATTAATTTATGGAAGTAGGTTTTTGCGAGGAAAGAAAAGACTAGAGAAGTGCGCTGATGGCAGGGAACTGCCTGCTGTCACCACGGGGGGCACAAGGTTCAGACTGGTCGTACTACTTGTCCTGAAACGAGTATGAGGACTAGTCGTGGATCGCCCTGCATAAATTACGTAAAGTCTTCTTCATCATACCTTTATCAAAAGTTTAATAATTGTCTCAGGATATCTAACGTACCATTCCTTGATTCGATAGTCTATATGTAATTTAAATATGGAGCCAAGAAGTTTTTATTCTGTGAACAATATTTATTTATAGGTCTCAAGTTCCCGTCTAATATAGGGAAGTTTTTCATTTTAAATTGATACCTTCAGATATTAAGAATTAACATTCTCATGAAAGGATCTTAGACCCAGCTTTACCTAATTTTATGAAAGACAACTTTACAAAATTCTTAAATTTGTAAAAGGGACACTTTGTATCTTCCAGATATTTTTCTCTATACTAGAAAATTGAATCTTATATATTATCAGTTTTGATGAAAATTGGACGTGGAGAAAATTTTTGTTGAGCAGAGAAAAAGTGTCGCTTAGAAATCTTTTAAAATTCTTGAACATTTTTTATAAAATCCATTTCAAAACAGGCAGTTTCTATGCTTCAAGACGCAGAATCTCTTAGCAACCAAATATGCAATGCGACAGTATAAAGTCCTGCAGTTTGAAGTGCGGCAGTTTAAAGTACTGTAGTTTAAATTGCTGCAGTTTAAACTGGCGCAGATTGAATTGCGGCATTTTAAAATGCTACAGTTTGATGAGTAGCAGCTTAAAGTGCTGTCGTTTAAAGTGATGCTGCTTGAAGTGCTGTAGTTTGAAGTGCTGCAGTTTGAAGTGCTGCAGCCTAAGCTTATTAATATAATTAATATAATATATATATATATATATATATATATATATATATAAATATTATTCATTAAATGTCCAGTAATGCTTGATAATAATTTATCTGACTATAAAATGAGAGAATATTTTGAAACTTTGATTTCAAAATTAAATAAATCTTAAAAATAGTCATTTTTTCAATGTGTTTGAATATCTTAGTCTGTTCTGCATATATTTTCAAAAGATTTTTGAAACTTTGTTGTTTTATCATAGTCGTATGCCATGTCACGATATCTTTAGAAACGTGTTAAATTCATATTCATCACAAATATATTCCTTGGCGTCTTAGCTTTATATTTTCATACTCTCTTTTGAGTTACCCTTTGAAAATTACCCGCAACTACTTATGAGAATTTTTCTAAATCAATATTGTATATTATATTTAAATAAAATGTAGTAATTATCATACAAATAATAATAGTTAAAAGTTTTCGAATTAATGTGTTGCGTATAGTCTCTTTCAGAAATTTTACTTTCAAATCTTTATTGGTTCATTACAGCTATTAAAATTTTTCCAAAATATTGGAATTTGACTTCAGCAGAAGCTGAAAAACATGCTTTTTCATAATTTCCGTCGATCCTGTACTATATTTTGTGGAATATTTCTGATTCAAAAAACCAAAACTCGAACTTTTTCAAATATACGTCACAAACAGATATTTCCGTGAAAAGCGTTGACCGGAAGCACCAGCCGTGGGAGGAAAAATCGTCTACTTTAGATGCAAATGCGGTCAAAAAGATAAAACAGAAAACTGGTGACGATATTTGCTTTTCCAAATGCGATTTGTCCGTAAACGTGTATACGTTGAGGAAAAAGGAAAAGACGAAGGAAAAGCGGACACCTAGAGTAAAACGAAAAAAAACTTTTTATCCATGTAAATAAACGCGAAACCAGATAGCGAACGATTGGGGAGATTCTGAAGTAGCCTCACAGCCTCCCTCATCAGCAGCGTCGCGACGCGGCGCGTCGTTCCCATTTCTCGCTTGTTTACGTCGGGTAAATTCGTTTTTCATTTCGAACGGTCCGTCTATGGACACATTTTTATCTCTCGCCTCTGACAGGTTCTTTTTATTAAGCTCGAATGTATTTTCAGAGAGCGCTGTCCGACAAACAAATAGAGAATCTAAACACTTTTTCGGCAAACGGAATTTAAAAGTGTCACGTACCCACATGAGTGTCTTTTTTTCTTTTTATATTTTTATGCAAACTTGGTTTCTAATTGATTGCGTGTGACTGCTGATTGCAAGTCAAAATTATTGCTCAATTTCAGGTCCAAAAGATTTTAAATTAAGAGTTGACGACTTACGTTCCACGAATTGTATTTTCATAGTAGCTAATTTTTTTAATAATTTTTCAAACATGCATTTTCTACATGAAAAATTATATAGCGGTAAATCAAGGTGAGTTCTCAAATTTGCGAAAAAAATGTAATTTAATATTCAATTTTTTCTCGTGTTTTGAACATTTTTTTTGGGGTTCATTCAAAATTTAAAGTTCAGGTTCTCAAAAAGGCCCGTTTTATTAATCAAAGTATTCAAAACTAAATTAAAAAGAGAAGCACTGAGAGTAGAACAATCCTAAACTTAGAGACCAGTTTCAAATTAAAAGCATTCTAGTCGAATAATTATTATTCGAGACACGTGTTATGGATAGTATTTCAAAGTACAGTGTTCGAAAATTTATAATTTACGGTAGGAACTGTGTATAAATGTGAACAGTTTTGAAATTTGTGTGCGCTATTACCTCTAGTTTGTACAATTTTTTTAATTTCTAATGACAAGTCTTAATAGACAAATTGAAGATCAAAAACTTAACGATGGAATACCTTCAAGTTTAAATATTAAAAATTACAGGACAATTTCACATTATGTATACTTATTTAGACATTAGGTATGTTTCATAATTCAAATGCTTCAAATTGTGCATTGCAAAATTGAAAGCTTTAATAGCTACACAATTTGCAGTTTGAACCGTTCAAAATGAAAAGCATTTGCAATTAAACAATTTCAAACTAAAAGCTTTGAAAATTGAATTCATTCAAATCGAAAACCTTGTCAGAAGTTCGACAATTTGCAAACAATTAATATTAAAAAATGAAAATAACAATAGTAATAATATAAATATCAATTAAGATCTGCAGTACAACTTCCAGCTAAAAGCCTTCGAAATGCAAGAATTACGAAAATTATTAAAAATGGTCTGGTTTTAGGACGGTTTTCATCATGAGCAATGAAAAGTTGAGAGATATTTTTTAAATTTCACATCTTAAAAAAGGAACTATCTTAGAACAAGTAATTTTGAATTGAACCAATTTAAATTCTATAATGTTCCAAATTGAGTATTTCGAGCACAATCCCTTTGAAATAAAAAATATATTCATTTGAATAATGTAAAACTGGAATTGAAATCAAGCAATCTTTTTTTTGTACTTCTATTATTCATTTTCACCTCAAGCTTTTTCGCGCTGTAGCGCTTTTATAATGCTACAATGAAATAATTTTGAAACGAGCATGGCTTAAGAATGTCAATAATGCTTTCGCAGTATATATAATATTTGGACGTCCGAATGAAAAGGGCCCTAATTTCCGGTATGTGGTTACGTATATGGGCCCATAGAAAAACACGAATATCTCTTAAACTAGAACCGTCCATAAGGGCCCTTTTTTATGCGGACGCCTACTGTGTAGGTTCAATTATATAAATATTGAATAACTGTTTTTCTCATGCGTGTTTTTTTTCAGATATTTTATTTTTATTTTCGAGAAATATCTGAAATCTCCTGAAATATCTGATGTCACTTAAAGTAAATTAAAATAACTACACTTGACGAGAATTTTCTTGAAGTCACTTGGAATTTCTTGTAGGGCGGGATTTAAAATAGATAAATCACTACCATGAGCTTCCGCGAAGCAAAAATAAGTTTTAAAAAATCGTAATTTTTAGTGTTCTGCAAAAATCGCTAATATTACTTTTCTTCATCTACATCAAATCACACAGTTTTCGGAAATCTTGCAGAATTCAAATATTTTTAGTTTGTTTAGAACAAAGTCTCATTTTTACATAGTTCAAATGAGTAAAATAATTTTGAAAAGCTTTATCAACTCTTTTAAAATTTGTTTGAGCATGTAGAATCGTTATAACACTCAAAATTTACTAAAACAAAGGATATTGATCGATCAATTTTAAATTTTACACAGGTTATAGGGACCTAAAATATAACTTTTCCATGATAGGCTGTTTGTTATTTTTTTTCAACAGACCCTTGTAAGCATTGAGATGAATAGACGCTTTGTAAAATTGACGAAGTCTCGTTAATTAGCGAAATCTTCTGAGGTCAATGAATTCTCTGAAATTTTCTGAAATTCATTGTTATCTCCAGAAGTCACTGAAGTCTTTTGAAATATCTGGAGTCACATGGAATAACTTGAATTATTCTCAAGTCACTTGAATTCTCTTAATATCTGCTAAAGACCTAAAATATCTGAAATCATTTGAATTTACGTGAAGTCCAATGAATTCATATGAATTTACATAAAATTACTTAAAATCACTGGCATCCCCTGGAAATCCCACTTAACTCAGTGAAATCTTATGACGTCATTGAAATATCCTGAAGTATATTCAAGTCAGAATTGGTAGTAGAAATAGTAGAAGTAGTAGTCTGTCCCTCGCTTATTTTGGTCAACACTTTGAAAACAGTTCTACTCAATATAATTTGAAGAATATCTTTCGTACTAAATCAAAACTAATTGGGTCAATGAATTGGGCAGTACACGACTCATCCTCGCACCTGTCTCAGGACGAGATCATACGCATGTTTTGGCCATTGTGGATCCTCCGTGGTGACAAGAGGCAGTCCCTCACCACTAGTACACTGTTGCCCTTCTAGACTTTTCATTACTCGAGTAAATCTATATCCATGAAGTAAATCTATACTCGACTGGCGAAATGGAAAGCGGAAATGTTCGAACTTTGAGTACCTTGTGAAACTATGAGTAACTTGGGAACAGTTTTCCTTTCACACCGTTCAGAATGTCGATTCTAGCAGTCAAGACCTGTTATGAATTGTTGATTCTAATAAACTCATGATGGACAAGCTGGCTTGTTAATAAATTGCTCCTTTACTTCACCGAGTAAATTGTAGTTCATTTAGATTTGATTTAGCACTTCATAGTAGGTCAACAATATTTCTGACATACAACGTTAGAACATACACTAACATATGGACTTGCCTGTGTACATGGGATTACGGAGCTTGGAGATATTATTCATCGTTCGTGAAAAGGTGGTCTTTTCAAGAACCACGTCATTATTAATTCATGACATGAATTAGTCCATAGACATAGGTTTTCCCGTATAAGCAAAGGAGAGGAAAAGGTACAAGTGCCAGTCTGTACGTAAGATCTCGTGCTGAAAAAGGTATGGGGACGAGTCGTGGATCGTTCCAATGAAATACTCACAGTTTTTATTAGAAATTTGTTTATTTCACTTCCTAAAATATTAATACTCTTAAAAATGGAAAAGCTCTATGATATAATCGTTAAGTGACATCTTTGCTTCTACTGGACTAATTAAAGTACTACAATTTAAAAGTTTCTCACTTTTTTCATTCCTGACAAAATTAATTCAAATCAAATTGATTATGCGGATGAGTTCGAGTGATCTCGAGGACACAGACCATCCGCATGATGAAAGTGTCAGCCGATAGTCAGCCGGTGCCAGTGTAATCTCGCAGTCATGTTCCATCGGCATCGTATACCTTTGCATTGGTGTGCGTCATTCTGTTTTACGCAAGGGGTGCATGAACTCAAATCCTCTTCATGCCGATGTATACATATATACACACACATGCACATACACAAACAAACACGTATACAAACATTCGGACTCGTCACAAATACACAAACATGAATATATCAAGCTTGCATAAATACACATTTTCTAATACCTACACGACCCGTATCTATATGAACACATTTTCGTGAACGTATGGCTCACAAAGCTTTTGAAACGCCGCGCATTGTTTTTATGTAGCATTGTCGCTCTTATATTTCAAAGCGTGTCAAAAGAGCGTAAATGTATGATATGACGCATTGCACGTACTGATCGCTATTTTCTCTCCTTGAGGGGACACACACACTTCCCCACCCACTTTTCGGTCCATCTCTATGATTTGGTTCTATATATGCATATATGTTTTCTTGCATTTTTCTAAAAGCTGAAGCTGTCTTTTGCTGAAAATTCCAAACCTTTTTAGGGCGTTTTCAACAAGTTCAGGATAAATTGATGAAATAAGATACGTATGTTTTTTTAATGTGGGCGGGGAGGGGGCGTAAGGCCCACTTCCTGGCGCTCAAGCTATAAAGCCCATTTTTCCACACCCGTGTTTATTCTCAAGGCAGTACACCGAATCCGGCCACCTTTACCGAGCACTAGTCCCCTCGAGATGGGCCCTCTACGCAAGGAGATCGCTGACTCATTTTCGAGTCTTCTCAAAATCGACTAGTGAACCTCAAGGTTAAGCTCGACATGGCTTGACATGAAGCCCTCTTATTAATCCTTGGGAGGTAAGCAGCCTCTTCTAAGGGGACATACAGTTCAAGGTGGGTTCCAAACCACCAAAGCGCCACTAAAAGTACATAGAATAATTTCTATTGGTACAGGCTCAGGGATCGAACCCCAGTCCTTTTCTGCACGGAAGTCTGACACGATAACGTCTGAACTACCGAGGTTTTTAAGATACGTATAAGGTACACAGAAAAAAGTCTATTTATTTTGAAAAATGGTGACATGCGTTTTTCTGTTTGAATTTTAACAAGAAATCCCCTATGATTTACAGGAGATTCTGGTGAGTTTTACAGAGAAAACTATGCTGTTCTTACTTATGTCCGTAAATTTGATAAGATATCTGGAAATTCTGTGATAATTCCAGAAAATTCAGTAAGCTCTACTTAGAAATCTATGGTGTCCAATTTTAACATAAGGCCTATGTAACATTGATATATTTATTTTCTAAAGGGGTCAATTTTGCAATTCGGATTTTAAGGCTATATGCTAGAATTTCCTGCAAACCTAAAGGTACCATCAATTGAGGCAATTAAAATTGTTCGAAGTTATAAACAATAAAATTTCGAAGTACTTAGAAATAAAAAATTTCTAATGAGGAGTTTTAGCATTAGAAAAATTTTAAGCTAAAACCCATTTTGATCAATTTCAATTAACTTTTTAAATTTAAAATGCTCGAATTTTAACGTTTTGACATTAAACTTTCGAAATCGACTAAATTAAGCTGAAAAGTGAAAACTTTTTAGTTTTGAAATGAAATATGAAAAATTGGAATTTTCAAAAAAAAGTGTTCAAAATTGGACAATTTGAAATTCGAATTTCAAAAAATGAGAAAAAATTTGAATGTTGTACGACTTTTACAATTTATATTTGAAAATTTTAAAATTCGAGCTTTCAACATACACTAATTTTAATTACGAATCATTCATATTTCAACGATTTTGACCTTAAACCGATTAGAATTCAGTTTTTTTAAATTGTTGAACATCGACTGCTCCTTGCAATATAAAATCAAGTTCAGGTAAGTCCATATCAATAATTAACTTACGACTATTACGTATAAAAAATCATGTCACAGTTTCTCTGTATACAATCAAGTCTGTTTCTATCGGTTTTGAGATTTGGACTTTTGGTGATAAAATTAAAAAAAAAAAAACAGACCGTTCTATAGCATGTATTAAAACTTTATGAAATTGCCGGCAATATTTACTATTGGATGGAATTTGCCAATATTTTATTGCGTCCTGCAGAACGTTATGCTGGCTCATTTTATTGCAGAAAATCGAGCTGTCGAAAAATATACTTTATTCCATATACAGAAAAAATATTTACCTGATTTTTCATACAGAATAACCGTTACTTGATTCTTAGTAAGGACTAACCAAAACTTGATTTCATATTGTACGGAGCAGGCGACACGGCAATTCGTGAATTCATACAATTTTAAATTGAAAGTTTCTAAATAGAATTAAAATGACAAATTTGAAAATTGATGTAATGAAACATAAACCACTTGTAGTTTAGAAATATTTCAAACAATATCGAACAATCTAAAACTGTTAGCATTATAAATTGTTAAAATTCAAGTATTCATAATTTTTTTTAAGTACAATATTTTACAATATACAAAACGTTTAAAATAAACGTTTTGATTGAAAAGTACCATTTATTTTGAATTGTATATATTCAATCAATTAAAGCACTTAAGAACTAACTAATTTTAAATGCAAAATTTTGACGGTCAAATTTGAAAGTTGTACCGATTCTATTTGAAATTCCATATTTTTCGAACTTAAATATAAATAAATTGTTTACTGTAAAAACTATGGTTACATTTAAATTGAGCATCACTATTTTAGCTTCCTGTTATAATGCTAAATCGCCTTGTTTTGAAGCCATCGTTCGTACTATTTTACTTTGCTAACTTCAGATTTAAAAGTTGTACATACTAGCGAACCACGGAGTAATAATAAGGAGACCGAACATGCTGTACAAAGCGCCTCGAGTTTTGAATGCGGTAACTGCACCTTTATTTAGCTCAGAAGTTTCTAATCAGCACATTATGCCCATCGGGCATGCGCACTGTGATCTGCTATCTCTTTTTCCCCCGCAAGAAGTATGCGAGTGAGCGCCGTTTTTGATGACAACTAAAAACTGAGGTCACGTTCCTGTAAATATTATTAATGTTTGACTGAACACTTTTGAAATAAGAGGTTGAATAATTTTTATTTCAATTCATAATAAATTATTAATTGTTCATTTGTTATTTATACACTAAAATTTGTCTGAAATGTTCTTAAATATTCTCATAAAATTTTTAAAACACGAAAAATCACTTTAGATTCTCTTAGTGATCTTGAATAAACAATTTTATCGTCATTTTCCCCATTTTCGCCACTTGATTATTTAATTTTTCGACTGTCGCTTAACTTTGCAAAAAGTTTTGCCATATAAGTTGCAAAACATTGACATAACCATAACCAGATGATGAACCTATAGAGTAGATAATAAATAATCAAAATCACAAATATACCTCAAATAATTAGCAGCTCATATACATAGTACTTTTGATTAATGATTATCTACTTTAGGTTCATTATCTATTAAAAGGTGGTCTGCCTAACTCGTCATGTTAAGTACTTAAAATTGAAATATTTTCAATGTGAGTTTGAGAAATGTAAATCATTTTTCAAATTCAAAGCATTCTATAATAAGATTCAACTGGCATCATCCGCTGAAAACGGAACAAATTTAACATCAAAAACATTCTCAAAAGAGAAATTTAACACCACCATTCAGAAATCAACAATGAACACATTTTTGTCGTTTGTTAATCAAACGATTTTGTTGAAAACGCAATAATTCAAATAATTCAAGAATAAAACGTCAGGAATTTACAGTATTTTGAATCAAGATCAATTAAAGAGTTACAATTTTTAATTTATATGAATTTAAAGTGCATATTTTAAGAGCAAACTTTCAAAATTTCAAAAATGAATTTTAATCTTCAATCGATATATCTTCTCTATTTTCATTGATATGCCAATTAATTTGGAAGGTTTTAATGTTCATCCCCCCTCCGCAAAAAAGGTTCGAAGAAAAATAAAATAGAGTAAAATAATTGTAGGGTGAAAAGTATTTCGATAAATTATATACAAATGGCATAAATGTATCTTCCCTTGTGTACACTAGCTTTTTATCCCCCCATATTTTATCCTTCTTTCCGACTTTCATTTCTACGTTTATGGTACACGTGGTACGTGTGCAAGGTGATACAATGGAACCCAGAACTCTTCTGTTTGAATCGATTTGCCATTTGGTCGCGAGTCACATTCGACTCCACGCTCCATTAATCGAATCGACGATTGCAAAAAGTAAGCCCCCCTTTACCCCCTGACAGAAAAAAATTCATACGCTCGTTTCGTGTTTCATTGAAACAGAGATGTGGATTATTTCTATACAATGGCTCAATGAAGTTTATATGGAAAATAGATTGACCCAGGAGTTAGACAATAGGAAAGTTTGATTTGCTTTTATTGGTTACGATATTGAGTTTCATTTCTCGTTGCTGCACTTCTTTCTATATCAGAATTCGACGTTAATTCACTATAACATTATTTTGTTATTCATACTCCTCCTTGCAATAGGTAATTACCAAACTTGTAATATGCTAAACTAATATAATGCGCTTTTCAGCCATTCTCGAGAAAAAGTCTTAAAAATCCAAGCATGTGACATGAACTGCGATGCGGTCCTTCTTTACCCAGATAGATAAGGTGGTAGTGCTCAGAGTTTGTAACCGTAAAGTTCGAGCTCGATTCCAGATACCGGAATTTTTTGCAAATTTTCGTTTTCGTTTCAAATTTTGATTACTTTTGCAATTTTCTGTCCAAAAATATCACTCGCTATTTTAATATCAAAATATGAATATTATCATAATATGGATAAATGAATATTATCATATCAGAAATGTTTTTTTTTAATGCAGCGTTTTGATTATCTCTACAATATATGTATGTATGCATGTATGTATGTATGTATGTATACCATTAAGCCATTTCCCTTTCGGGGTAGGCGTGACACTACCCGATTCGGGTAGTGTTTCTAGGTGGATAGTTTCTTGTAGTAAATAACTACAAGTGTGGGCTCACCACACCCACGACACGCCAACAGCACGCAGTTAGTAGTATTCCCTAACAGTCACCCATCCAAGTACTAACCGCGCCCAACACTGCTTAACTTCAGTGATCTAACGAGAACTGGTTTTTTTCAGCGTGGTATGGTCGTTGGCCATATAATCCAAAAATATCATATATTAGTTACGAATTTACGATATCAACTTTCATCAGTTATTAAAAATATTGTTCTTTTATTTTAGCAAATAGATACTACAAAATACAAAAAATGTATATTATTATTAGTTTTATATTCAAATTTAAAAATTGCTTCAAACAGAGAAAATAATTGGATGATTTAATAATGTGTGAAATCAGTGAAAATTGGCAAAGAAAAAATATTGCATTGGATTGCACTTGATTTTGCAGACTATAAATGGGTAGTTATCAAATATTAGTTATTATATATTTAGATAGTTTAGATTAGATAGTTATCATATATTTACTTTAATTGAACATAAGAACACCCCAAACGTGATTACGGTACGGCGTCCCAACCTCATTTTGCACAAGGATAAACTGATTTTCTCCTTTTTTTAAACACTCACCTGAAGAACGCTTGACGTATCAATTTTTTAAACTTTAGATGAACATAAATTTCATGTATGCACAATATGTTAGTCAAATAAATAATATTGGTAAAACATTAAAGGCTGTCCCTCGATTTTTGTGTTTTCAGACGTCATTACCGTACTTCTTTTTTTCTAGTAAAATATTATAGTTATAGTTGAGTAATAAGTACAGAAATATTAAGCGTATCGTTCGATACAAGATTCTATAAAATTGAGCATAAAATATTAACTCTTTTTTTTTTGTGAATCTGATATTAAAACTGAAAAGTGCACAATGACAACAAAAACGTCATTCCCGTACGTGTGTTAAAAACCAGTTTCGAAATGAAAAACAAATTATAAAAACCAATTCCGTTACTTGCTCAGTGGTGTTTTCTTTCATAACTAGGTGACTTTTTATGATTAAAATCTGTTATTTTTTTAATAAGTATTAAAAAAAGGCTAAACTTCAGCATTTTTCTCGCATCATTCCCGTACGGCACTATAGAAGAGTGAACGACTGCTTATATGCGAGTCCGCGTGGATCAGGTGGGTCGGTGTTGGAAATTATATATTACAGCACAGGTAGGTAGATTTGTTATTACAGCTAAAGGGTGCTGAGATTATTATATAAAAATTTTAGAAAATAAGTAATTTAATGTAGGTTTCCGTACACCTGTTGAATTTTCATAAGTTCATATTTTCAATTTTGATAAAAATGGAAGCGTAATTTATTACTCAGTTTCTTAGTTAGTATGTGACACGATGTAATAAATAGATTTTAAAACATTTGAAAGTCTGCATAATAAAGCATGTAAATAGTTTCAGTGAATGTTGAATCTTTAATGGTACATTGTACTACAGTCACGTTGTTTTCATTTTTGTTATTTAAAACGTATTTATTGAAATAAACAATAATAGTAACAATAAGATTTTTAATTCATCACGTCACTTTACCTATATTCGAAAAAATTATCTACAATAGTTAAATATTTCGTTTTTCCTAAATGGCTTCCCGTATTTCATGTACGAATTTTATTAATATTTCTAATTTTGATAACTGCCCCTTTTGCATTTAAAATTTTTAGATGTGATAAGATCAATTCCCGTTATGTAATATTTAATTCTCAATAATGATGTGATTGCCACTGTAGGTGCTAAAATATGCCTACAATTTGACAATTACCCAAATACATAATTACTATTCTGTAAAGTACTTTCCTAAAATATTGTTGCGTTTAATTATACTTCAATATAAATTAGAGAATTTAAATTCTATTTTCTTTTTATCAAGATTGCCTGACATTAAGTGTAAAAGTTGAAAATATGCGAGGGTTGTGGATTGCAACTGAAGTAGATTTTTACAAGGGTGGAATTTACTCTGTCCCCTTTCCCGGTTTTTCTTGAATGTTGTCGCGCATATCTGTGCATCGTGCCGCTCAGAAAAATTAAGCTACATTCTCCGAGGCTCTGAGCAATGAAATTGATGAAAATGGAAGAGTGCCGTGAAGCAAGAAATTCGCGAGATGGCAGCTCAAGTGAGAGACAGACTACAAACGTCTCTCCTGGCTTACATTCTCAAAACAAATGCACTTTCATATTAATATCACAGGAGAAATTCACGTGGAAGATAAATCTTCCGGGTTATTTCGATCAATATTTTCTATATCGTTGAAGCATTTCTAATTTGTTTTTAATTTAAGAATTGAAAACTGTCTCTTATTTTCCCTAAATTTTGAATTCCAGCTTCATAGATTTGTCCTTGTTAAAGTAAATATTAGTTCGAAACAAAAAGGAGCTAGTAACTCTCTTCAGAATCGAGTCAGTCTACTAAACTCTCTTCTTCAAATACTTGATTAAAAGATACAGAGGGAAGTTAAAACTTCATAAAAAGTGACTTCGCTGACGTAAGTCCATCCAACATTCACTGTTCCAAAGTTTTATTGAAAATCTAACAACCCATTCCACAGATCGTAAAAAAGCTTTAAAAGAATCGTATCCACCTTCGGAAACTTTTTCAATAATTTCATCGGATATAGAGATTTTTTTCTTATTTAGAAATATCAAAAAATTGGGTAAATTCGGTTTAAAGTCTAAAACCTTCTGTCCAAGTCGAAACCGTAAATAATTGATACATATAGTATTTGAAAAATTATTTCAATTTCTCACCTCATTTTTGTCATGGAAATTAAGGTCATACAAAAAATTGACTTTTTTCATGCCGTCTGTAAAATTATTAACAGAGAATGAAATTGAGAGGATTCCAGTCGAATAATTATTCGCAGTTTAATTATTTCTTATAGCGTCCACTCATTATTATTATTATTTTTGCAAACAATTCTGAATTGTCCAAATAATTCTTAAATGTTTAAACATTTAAAAATTGTTTGAAAAAGGAATGAGTATTAGTAACATGTCTCTAGAATTTGTTGTCAACAAAATATTTACGAATTATTTATAATTCATGCATTATATCAAGTATATAATTATCATTCTTAAAATTATGATAATGAATATATTGTTTCGTTAAGTTCATTTAAAAATCTGGTTCGATTTTCAATAGAGGAATTCAGATCTTAATCACAAATTGAAAAAAAAACCTTTCACGATATTGATGATGTGAAAAATTTTAGGGGGTCGGACCGATTTTCTTTAATTTTTCAGGATATTTTTTTGTGGTTTACTAACAACTTTAAGAAGTGGGATGACGGAAGTTCATTTTTATGCAGCCTAAAGCTCGTTTTTTTCTATAAAGTAATAGTCTATTAGTACCTTTGGAAGAATAATATATATTAAGACTTCTGAACGGGAATGTACCATTCCGCATTTTCGCATTTATGAATTTCCACACTCCTGCCAATTTTTTGTGGACTTCAAATTTTTCGGAATGAGAGATGCCGTAATGTAACTTGTCGCAAACGTGACTTTTCAAGGGTTGGTGTGATTCAAACCCGATCTCTCAACTCCAATTTTTCATGATTTACTACGTTACATTTGATCTTTGTCCTACAAGCTCTAACCTCTGACGTTTAACATTTAAGCTCTGACCTTTCATATTTTACCTTTAACCTCTTACCTTTTCCATGTAGCATTTGACCTCTGACTTATCATTTTGGCCCTCCACCATTGACTTTTGACTCCTGACATTTTACGTAATCTCTAAACTATGAATTTTTATTTTTGATCACCATTGACTCCTGACTTATGACCTGTCTTATTTGAGTTATTTTTAAATGTACTTAAATCTCTTAAAATCCCTTGAAAATCTTCGAAAACGTTCGTAGTTTCTTGAAACCCCTCAAAATCCCTAAAAATCCATCAAATTCCTTCAATATCTTTTGAAATCCTTTCAAATCCAGTCAAGTCTCTGGAAATCTGATTAAATTTTGTGGAGTCCCTTACAATTTTGTAAAATCCCTTGAAAATGGAGATTCTCTCTGAAATTATACTAGGTAATTTCTTTATATTCGTAAAATCTTTTTAAATCATTTGAAATCCTATCTATAAAAGTTTTGTAATTCCTTGAAATGTTTTGAAATTTCTTTACATCTCACGAAATTCTTGGAAAGCTTCGGAAATCTCGTTAAATTCCGTATAAATTTATAATCTGTTGAAATATACTTTCAAATCGCTGGAAACCTCACAATTTTTTAAAATTCCTTGAAATATTATTTACAGTGAAAATAGATGCTATATTTTTTACATATTATTATTATTATTATTATTATAGATTAGCAGTTCGAACTCGAAAGTTCATTGCCTCACCAACCCGAGACCGCCACACATCTTACATATTGAGAGATAAATAAAAAATTTTACGTAAGAAAGGTCATAAAAAAATTACGAATCCTTACAATAGGCAGAGTGGTAAAGAAAACATCCATTTTTTATCATATTTTTGCTTGAATGCAAATCGAATCAATATAACCAAATAACAATATCCAACTATTTTTCGTTGAAAATTAATTCTTTTTTATTTGAAATATACTATTATATTTTTGGTCCAGAATTAATTATTTTTTTTTTGAAAATTTAACTACTTAGTTGGAGTGGAAATACTTTATTAAATATTCATTTTATTCGCTGAATTTTTTATTGGTTTATTTCTTTGGTTGAAAATTTAACTATTTTGTTAAAAGTTGTTTCTTTTTGGTTGAAATAAAATTTTTTTATGTTAAAATTTAACTATGGACCGAATCCATTTCAAAACAGGCAGGCTCTACACTTGAAGTTGCAGAATCTCTCGGGGACAAAATATGTTGTTTTTTAGAGAAAATTAGGCGATACGTATGTTTGCGATTTGTGAAAAAAAATTTTTTTACAGTGTTATGCGTATTTGAATTTTTGGCTTTGTTTTTCAAAAAACCCCAATTTTCTCTTTAAATTGAAAATTCATCGGTTTTTGGTTAAAGTTGAATCTTTTTTTGTTCAAAAATTCGATCATCAACTTGAAAATTAAAACATTTTTTTAAATTCGTCACTTTTGCTTAAAAGGTTTGGTTGCAGATGCAACTGTTTAGTTGATAATTTGACTATCTCTTATTGTTGTTGAAAATTTAACCATTGGGTTGAAATATCATCTATCTGGGTTGAAAATTCATCTTTTTGGGTGTAAAAGTCAACATAAAAAAGTCAACTAATACATTCGATTTTTTAGCTTGAAGACTGAACTCTTTTGTTGAATATTTTTCTCCTTTGTTAGCAAATCAACCATTTTTGTTTGAAAATTCAACTATTTTCTTTGAAAACTGACACATTTCGATTTGGAAATCCGCAGCGTTTCACATTGAATTAAACATGGTGTCTGCACATTACTTTTATTGAAAAGAATTTATATCCCTACTATTCCACTATTTCCGTGAAAAATGTTCCTATTTTCCGTTTGAGAGGAGGTTTCACCTTTGTGTGATGATTTGTGATGAATAAGGGGGTGGTGGAAAAAGTTTTCAAAATAGCGTGAATAGTTTTCGAACGGCCCCTAAAGTAAAAATGAATAAAACAAATATTCTATAAAAGAAAATAAATGTACATTAATTATCCCCTTAGGGTTATTGGAGGTGCAAACATGTCACAGATATAGTGACAGTAAGTGCACACGTATGTACTGCATATATGGTACATTTAAAGCCCGTGGCATGAGATCCGACAGTTGCAATTTCACAGTTTCTCGCCATCTTCGCACCTCGCTTTGCCACTGCCGCCACCCGGAAATTAGAAATTGCGTAATTCATCGAGCACGGGTTAGCTATATATTCACCAAACCGCCGCCGTCGCTCGCACAAATCATCAGGGGTGCGCGGCAGGAAGAGCGTCGACGAGATTCACGTTCATCGCTGATTATTTTCCGCGATCTCGTCACCTCGCGATCGAACGGTAATTTCATGAATAGGATTTCGCATCGATTATAGAATGAGACTAGTTTCTAATTTGGATATATTCCTAGAATATTAGGAAGGTTTATTTAATTGCTTTGATATCATTACGATAGCATTTTTAAAAGTAATTTCAATTCTATAGGGTGAAAAATGTATCATATCTAAAATTAATTAGTCAAAACAGGCACCATGGGCCTAGAAAAAGAAGTTAGGTAGGCAGGGACCCGACCGATACGAAACAAACTATCTTTCATGATTCTCGTTCGGCCAAAACATAATTATATTCACTTGATTTAGGATACATTATTCAAAATACCAAAATTTTAACAAAATTTTTTGATTACGCGTAATTGTGAAAAATAGATTATTCGAATCCTGGTGAATCTTATGTGAATATTAAAAGGCAGACGGGTGAAATATGACGTTATTACAATTTCGTTTTTAATTTCGTTCCCATCTGTCAGAACGTAACGAAAAGGAAACGAAAGATTCGGTACTTTTTGGATTACGTAAGTAACGAAACGAAAGTTTAGGACGGGTCCCTGTTGGTAGTCCATTAAGTTAATGGTCATTAATAAAGTCGTTTGAATCGTTTTGCTGGCCCTTTTGCTATAACAAATGTTGGTGTTATGTCCTTTTGAAATGCTAAACTATTTTTGGAATTCCAAACTTTAGCGCTTATGCGCTTTTGTTGTTCCACGTGTTCCCGCATATGTCCTCTTGGAATTGCAAACTTCGGCGCTAATGTGCTTTGGGTTCGAAAAATTTCGGCGCTTATGCCCGTTTTGAATTTCAAACTTTGACGTTTGTGCCCTTTTGTTTTGCCAAATTTTGGTTTCAACGGTAGAAAAGTACGATGGACTGACGGACGGTTATCCGAGCGAAACTAAAAGGGTTTCTGCCCGTTGTTCTGAAACCATAAAAAGTGACGTGACGATGTTTGTTGAAAACCTGATTGGATTTTCATTACTTGAAGTTGTTTTATATCTTGAATTTTTTATATAATTAAATCTACAAATGATTATACCTATTAATAAGAAAAATCATAGAAAACCTTATGATCTTTGAGAAAAATTTGTGATTTTTAATACTCTTTCGTGGTTAAATTATCTAATAAATTATTGAAAATATTAAAAATATTCTGTGTCAGCTTTTTCATTGAAATTTAGCATTTTTAAAGAAAAATCATGATTAAGATTCCAAATGTTTCACAATTCCAGTTCATTTTACCATTTTTCACTGGAAATGGGTATTTCTGGTGAAAAAATTATTATTATTAACGTTTGACACAAAAAATTTGTATTTGAAAACAAAAATCAACATTGTTCCCTTATAATCATTTTTACTTCTTGGAAATTCCTCAAAATCTCTAAAAACCAATTAAAATACTTGAAATTTCGTAGAATGTTCGAAATCTTACAGGATATATTGAAATCTTCGGAATACCTTTTAAATTAATTTAAATAATATATAGAATTCCTGAAAAAAAACAGCAAGAATTCAACGATTAAATTTGGACAAACACAAAATAAAAAAATTTGTTTCTTTGGATAAAAATAAAAAAGAGGAAAGAAATTGAATTGATTGTTGGACGTTAAATGGGATTTTGAATTTGATTTTAGTGTGATTTAAAATTCTTGAATTTCAATTTAAATAATTGAAACCCCTAGGAAAATTTCCAAATCTCTTGAAATTTTTTATAATACACTGAAATTCATGAAAATCCATGAAAACTCTCCTTGATCCCTTAAAATCCTTTATATCATTCGGAAATCCTTTGAAATTTCGTTAAATCTTTCGAAATCTTACGAAATCCTTTAAGATACGTGAATATATTCTGAAATTTTTTCAAATCTCTTAAAATCCTCTGAAATTCAGTGAAATCCTCGGAACCCTTTTAAATCTCTTAAAACCCTTCAAAACGCTTTGAAATATTCCCTAATTATTATTATTATTATTATTATTATTATAGATTAGCAGTTCGAACTCGAAAGTTCATTGCCTCATCTACCCGAGACCGCCACACATCTCTATCCTGTGCATCCTCCATCCAGTTTAAGTAATCATGTCCTAGTTCTTTTAAATCATCCCTTACTTTTTTCTCCCATCTGTTTCTCGGTCTGCCTAAGGGTCTCTTACCAATCGGTCTCCCTCTTAAAACTTGCGCCACTGTTCTTTCATTTCTCATTCTTGCTACATGCCCCGCCCATCTTAGTTTACGCGCTTTCATTACTCTATTAATATTTGCTGACCCGTAGAGAGCATGCGGCTCATCATTATGCAGTTTTCTCCATTCGCCGGTCTCTTCGTCCCTTTTTGGACCATAGATTTTTCTAAGTACTTTATTCTCAAAAGCTCTAAACCTATTCTCCTCTCCTTTCGTCAGCGCCCACGTTTCGCACCCGTACATGACGACCGGCATTATTATTGTTTTGTAGATTCTTACTTTGATGTTTCTAGATAGCAATCGCGATTTTAATAGTGTGTTTGCTGCATAATAGCACCCATTGCCAGCGTGAAGCCGCGCGTTGATTTCCGTTTTAATCTTATTTTCGCTAGTTATAATAGAGCCGAGGTATTTAAACTCGCTAACCCTTTCGAATTTCATATTTCCGGCCATAAGATCCCCGTCTTGATTACTTTGTTCGGATCTGACGACGGTCATATATTTTGTCATCGATTCGCTAACTTCCAAGCCAATATCTTTGGCTTTTGTGATCAAGATTTCTGCATTTTTAGCTACCGTTTCTTTATCATCCCCTAGTAAGTCCAGATCATCCGCATATCCAAGAATTTGTATTATCCCATTGAGGGTAGCACCGGTCGGATTCGCCTGCACTTGCCTAACCACGTATTCTAAAACTAAGTTAAAAAGGACGCACGAAAGTGCATCGCCCTGTTTCAGGCCATCGCGGATCGAACACTCTTCAGATAAACTACCGTTTACGCGTATTCTACCCCTGCTGCCGCTTAAGCAAATTTCGATAAGTCTAACCAATTTTCTTGGTACACCCAAGAACTCTAGGATCCAGTACATTCGTGCGCGTATAATAGAGTCGTAAGTTTTTTTTGAAATCGATAAATAGCTGATGCACTACTTCTTTAAATTCCCATTTTTTTTTTCTAGCAGTTGCCTAATTGTAAACATTTGATCGCTTGTAGATCGGTTTCGGCGGAATCCACACTGGTAATCCCCAATGATTTCCTCGGCAAAAGGAGTCAGTCTACTTAGGATTACATTAGACAGGATCTTGTAGCCCGAAGTTACAAGTGAAATTCCCCGTTAATTGTTACAGTCAGTTTTATCGCCTTTTTTAAAGATGGGAATAACGATAGAGGTATTCCATTCTTCTGGCATGCGTTCTGTTTTCCAAACTGTGCGTATTAATTTAATAATTTGTCTTGTGAGGCAAGGGCCTCCATTTTTTATCAGTTCTGACGGTAGGTCGTCGATGCCCGCGGCTTTGTTATTTTTCAACTTCTTTATAGCCATTTTTATTTCTATATCAGCAGGGTTATCAATTAATAGATCAGCAGTGTGGATTTCGCCGAGATTACCTTCAACGGGGGCTTCGCGTACATTTAATAGTTTATCAAAATAGTCCTTCCATAAATTCAGTCTCTCTGTCGCATCGGCTACTAGATTACCATTTTCGTTCCTCATTACTTCCGTTCTACTTTGAAAGCCTGTCCTTATAAAATTGATTCCCCTGTACATCTCGCGCAGGTTATTCTGTTTATTATGCGTTTCTATTGCTAGTATTTTATTCTTTTCCCACTCCCTTTTCTTGGATCTATAGAGCCTATTTGTACTTTTAATAATCTCGAGATACTTCTTATGTGTTTGATCGCACTTATTTTGTAAACTAATTAGTCTGGCCTTCCGACGTTTTTCAGACCCGAGTTTGCACTCTTCGTCAAACCATGGTTTGCTTTTTGTTACTTTCTTTAAACCTATCATAAGTTTCGCGGCTGTCTTTACCGCCTTTTTTATATTGCTCCACAGGGTTTCCGGATCCTCCTCGCAATTGTTGTTATCGTCTCTCTGTTCCTGGAGAGCGTCAAAGCTGTTAGAAATCTCAACTTGATAATTTAATGTTTCTGTTGCTGTTTTGAACTTATCTATATTGAAACGAACTGTTGGCTCTGTGCGGCTTGTTTTTTTAGTTATCGCTAGCCTAGATCTTATTTTTACTATCACGAGGAAATGGTCTGAATTTAAATCCGCTCCCCTATACGATCTTATATCGAGAATGTTTGTATGACGTCTTCTGTCAATTAGAACGTGATCTATCTGATTGTGAGTGTTACCATCTGGTGATCTCCAGGTGGCCTTATGTATATTTTCATGCTTGAAATATGTGCTTTTGACAATGAGGTTCTTTGAAGCTGCAAAGTTTATTACTCTAGTTCCATTGTCGTTACTGGCGTCATGCAAACTTTCTGATCCTATTGTAGGCCTATACATCGGTTCTTTTCCAATTTTCGCGTTGAAATCTCCCAATACTATTTTTGCGTCAAAAGTTGAGAACTTGTCAAAAACCTGCTCGATTGTTTCGTAAAAGAGATCTTTAGTGCCTTCGTCTTTGTCCTTGGTGGGGCAGTGCACATTGATTAATACCTGTTTGCTGAAAATACCCTTCAGTACAATGTATGATAACCGATCGTTAATGAATTGCATGTCGATAACCGCTTGCGAAATTCGTTTATTAATAAGAAAACCGGTCCCCAGTGTGCGCTCCTTAGCTCCCCCAAAGTAAAAAGTATAGTTATCCTTAGAAATTGACGCGAAATCGCCCGGCCAGCAGGTTTTTTGAAGTGCTATTAAGTCAGTATTGTAATCATTCGCTATCTCAATGAGTTCGCTAAATCCGCCAGTACTTAGGCTACGCGCGTTTAGGGTTCCCACCCTTAGATCTTTAACAGTAGTTTTTTGTCTTTGCAAGTTAGCCATGGTAGTTTCAAGATAATCCGCACGTTAGGATCCTATTCCGATCGTAGGTGAGTCCACTGTCCCAGGAGTGATAACCCCCATACCTCCCTAGGTCTAAGTATGGGAGCTTTCCGACTCTGACAAGGACCATGTCAACTTGTCGTCAGACACATTACAGTTTCATCCTCGTATCCTAACGTCCCCCTGCAAGGCAGCGCGCCTACTGGCATCAATACCCCTTTGGCCCTATACAGGCGAATCATTCCACACATCCCTTGCGGGCAGTGTCATCGCTGCGGTGTCCAATGGGCAGCAGGATTTTTCCCTCACAAGATTTTTAGTTTTGGTTCGGGTAGTGTTTCTAGGTGGATACACGCTGCACCTCGGCCTGCCAGGACCCACCCATTGCGTATGAACGTGAATGGGTGGGTCCTCCCATGCCATGGTCATCGTGTTTTCTACCAGTGCTAGGTAGTGCTAGGCCAACATCTTAGGCTGGGCTCACCACACCCACGACTGGTTTCTATCGGCTGTCCGCGGCTGCTTATTCTTGTATTTGCAGCTAACCTGAGGGGCTGTTCAGCCTAACGGGCCGTCCCTCTATCCGCAACCCGAGGACGCACTGCGTTGTGGTGACAGGAACCCACCGAGCATAAATATTCCCTAATATCCTTAAAAATGCGTAAAAATAATTCAGCATCACAAGAAATCCATCAAAATCTTCGAAATTTCCGTAAAATTCATTAGAATCTTTAAAACATGTGGGAATCTTTCCGAATCTCTTGAAATCTTAGAAATCTCTCAAAACAATGTATAATATTCGGAACTCCTTCAAAATTCTGTTAAATCTTTTGATGTCTTACGAAATCCTCTAAAATCCGTGGATAAAATGTGTAATTCTCTCTTAAAATATGTTTCAATCCTTTGATATCTTTGCAGTTTTCGGAAATTCCTTGGAGTTTTTTCAATTCCCTGGAATTTTTTGAAATCTTAAGGAATCTTTTCAAATCGCATCAACTCTTCGAAATCCCATTAAAATACCCTGATATCCTTCAAAATTCGTGAGAAAACTTCGGTATCACATGAAATTCCTTAAAATCCTTTGAAATCTTTGCAAATATTTTGAAATCCCCTAAAACCTTTGTAAATCTGATGAAATCTCTTCAAATCCTCTGATATTTATAGCAATAAAATCCCCTGATATGCTTCGAAATTTGTGATAATACATGGATATCACATAACACCTCTTTAAATCTCTTCAAATTTTTGAAACTCCATTAAAATTTCTTAAAATCCATACAAATTCGTGAAAATACTTCGATATCACGTGAAATTCATCAAAATCCTTTGAAACCTCCTGACTTATTTTGAAATATTTCGATGTCTCTCAAAATCCCTTCAAATTCGCAGAAATTTTCTTTCTCAAAGACCTTCAAGATCCATCAATCTCTGGAAATCTGAGTAAACCTCTCATAATTTCGTACAAAATTTGTAATTCTTTCAAATATTTTGCAGTCTACCCTTAAATCCCTTGAAATCTGTTAAAATACTTTCACATCACTGAAAATCTTTGAAATCTTTTAAAATTCCTTGAAATCTTGTTTACAGTGAAAATAATTGACATATTAAATGACAAATCTAATATTTTACATAAGAATGGTGATGGAAAGGAGGGTCATACAAGTCTTAAGCATCCTTGCAATATGGGGAGAAGAGGTCTAAAATTTCAAAAATCATCCTCGCTTAATGCATGGAAGTTCCCTTCTATGAAAAAGCACTTTTTGGACGAGTGCTATCTCATTAAAAACTTTTCTCCTTAAATTAGCTGAAAGTGGGTCGCATTTCCCTACTTTTTCCCGCTTTTTCCTACTACGAAGTCCCTGGTAAAAAGTTTGGATAGAAACTACCAATGAGAGTCGAATGTCACCCGGGCTGGCATGCCCTAGAAGTGATCGATAGCTTTTGCTTCTGACGACGCAAACGTATCGACTGACTCGGGTGGCTCGGTGGGATCGTTGGTCTCGTAAAAGTCAGATCGATAGGATGAAACTGTACGAAAGTTGGTGGACCGCCGCACCGATGGCACATGCGATCTTCTTCGCCTCTCGGAACCTGGACATTGAAGCGCACTTCCGGAACGCGGAGGGACTTACTACAAACTACATACATACAGTAGTTCCTCACTGATTGGACGACGCCAGTGACTTTATTTCAAGAGGAAGTCTCGTTCAAATCACAGGGTCGATAGTCTCTAGTAACGACGCTGTCAGGACGATTTAATCTTGTTTATATTTGTACGGTCGAAAGCATTTCGTATCAGCGAAGGCGACACTATGATTCGTGGAGGGACAATTTTTACTCCTTTTTTTCCGTAGTCGTTTTTCTTTTTTTTAGTAGCATCACGATGAGCGCACCCGCGAGACAGGAATGCGGAATGAGCGCAGCGTTCGAGACACAATTGAAATTACTTCCTGCTTCTTACCATTTCCAATATCTCCTGATGCGGTCAAGCGATTCTTTGAATTGCCACAAAAGTTTATAGAGAATTTTCTTTGAAATCGAATTGTTAGTATCACATGCTACAAATGCTTTAAATGTTAAATTTTAGGTGTAAATCGTACATATATGAGTCATTTTGGTTTTTAAATCAGAACAATCAGTATAATAGTCAGCCAATTTAAAAAATAAGTCGTGTATACCGGCGTATACTCATATATTTGAAGGTCAAGTAGTGGAAATGGAAAAATTATGAGAAATATGAAGGATAAGTGGTATAGATCCACGTGCAGACAGTCATTTAGAGAATATCTAAAAGATCTCCAGTAAAAATCGACGTATTGTCAAACTTTTGAAGAAAAAGTAGTAATACCGACGTACAGTCATAAATTCAAAGGATCAGTAGTATTTATCGACGTATAGTCAGACATTCAAAGGATATTCGAAATATAAGCAGAACAAATCGACGTATAGTCAGGCATTTAAAGAATGAGTAGTAATACCGACCTACAGTCATATATTTAAAGGATCAGTAGTACAGATATACGCATACTTAACCATTTCAAGAATATTCAAGATATCAGTAGTGCAGATCGACGTATCGACAGAAATTTATAGGTTATTTAAAATAGCAGTAGTACAAGTCGACGTATGATCATACATTTAAAGGATATTTAAAAGACCAGTAGATAGACGTACACTGAGATATTTGAAGATTTCTTAAAATTTCAGTTGCACAGATCGACGTATACTCAGACATTTAAATAATTAGTAGTATATACCGACGTACAGTCATATATTTAAAGGAGCGGTAGTATAGATCGACGTATAGTTAGATATTTAAAGAATTTTAAAAATATCAATTATATGGATCGACGTATAGTCTGATTTTTAAAGAATAAGTAGCAATACCAGCGTAAGTCATATATTTAAAAGAGCAGGAGCCCAGATCGACGTATAGTAAGATATACAAAGGATATTTATAATACCAGTAGGACACATCGACGTACAGATAGTCACTTAAAGGCATTGAAAAGATCAGTAGTACAACTTGACATAAATTTAGACAATTGAGAATATTTCAAAGCTCGTTTGTACATATTACCGTATATTCAGACATCTGAAGAATTAGTAGTATATACCGATGTACTGTCATGCCTTTGAAGAAACAGTAGTATTCATGGACGTACACTTAGGCATTTAAAGAATAAGTAGTATATTCGGACGTACATTCATATATGTAAAAGATCATTAGTACGGATCGTCGTATAGTTAGATATTTAAAGGATATTTAAAAGATCAGTTTCACGAATTGACGTACATTTAGACATTTTCATAATAAATAGTACGTTGCAACGTATAGTCAGACAGACAAAGGAGTGTAGTAGTACATGTCAATGTTTTGCCAGCCACAATCTTGATCATTCGCGTTTTAAAAATCAGAATCTTGTCTTGGAAGTAATATCCATTTTGCTTAGTTATGATGGAATTCTGACGGAATCACCGAGTTTAAGGCGTTTGGAAGGATCGATCCTCGTTACCTAGAGCACCGTGGAATAGAAATAATTCATCCCATGAATTATTTAGCCGCGGCACGTCCCTCTCGACGTCCCGTCCCGTTCTGCGGCTTAAAATCCGATTTGACGCGGCTAGAACGTACATATGTACAGCCAGCCTGGTATATCCAGCGGTCCTGGTCGTTATACGGAATCCCTCCAAGCCGCAGATGAGAAATTAGCTCTCCAAGAGAAACGCAAATAAGGATCATTTCCCTTTTTCATTCACGTTGCAGGCCAGAGAGATAATAGCTTTTGCAGTAGGAAATGAATCATATTTTCTAGTACGTTCATCATTCCGGGTATAGTTCCTTTTTTAAGGTTTTGTAACTCCGGGCTGAACAGCTAAAAGTTTAGGTCTAGTGTCCGTCCGTCACACTTTTTCCCTCGGGAACCTCTATCCCTCGGAACCCCTTTTATGCTTCGAAACCCACTAATTGTTTAGTACCTAGCCATCCCACGGGATCCAACTAATCCCTCGAGAGCCCCTATCTCATAGGACCTAAACTAACGCACAGGAGCCCAACTTTCGCCTTGGAGCCAACATATCCTACGGACTTAACTTGTCCCTCGGGATGCCCCTTATCCTTCAGGACCTTCTCTATCTTTCAGGACCAACCTTATTCATCGGGACCCTTTTCTATCCCTGGGACCTTCCTTTTTCTACGGAACCCCACCTAATCCACGAAGCATCAGCTATACTTAGGGAACCCTGCCCTTATCACTCGTGACTTAACCTATACCACGGGATTCCACTTATACCAGAGGACCCCTTAGTCCTTGGGACCTAAGCCAGCACACGGAATCCAGCAAATCCCTTGAAAGGGACCTTTCCTTTGGGACTCAACCTATCTGGCGGCACCCAACCCAACCCAAAGGACCCCAGCTATTCCTTGGGACCTAACTTATCCCACAGGACCTCACCTGTCCCTCGGGGCTCCCGCTTATCCCTGAAAACCTCCTTCTTTCGTATAATCTTATCTATCCCTCGGGACCTCACTTAACCCTCGGGATCCTACCTAATCCTCGGAATGTTGAGTATCACGAAGGACCCATCCTATTCCTCCAGATCCCAGCTATCCCAAGGCACCCACCCTATCCCAAGGAATGCAACCTATCCCACAAAACCCTTCCTATCTCTCGGAACCCTCCTCATCCCTCGAAACACTCAAACAAACTACCAAAATTTGGAATTCCAAAATGATATCTATGCAAAAATTTAGAATTCTAATGTTCATAAATGCTAAAGTTTTGAACTTCAAAAGGACATTAGTGCCGTGCCTCTGAAACGGCATAAATTCCAAAGTAGTCCAAAATGTGAAAAATAAAAATTTTAAATGTTACATTTGAAGACAAATTAAAAAAAAAGTAAATGAAAAGGAAGTTTTATCCAATTTTAGTTAATCTTCAAATTAAACAAGAGTGAATCAAATTTTGTTTCAGCTTCCAGTTGGACCGCGAATGGGCAGCAGGGGCCGGTCTTCGTTCAAGAGCCACCGAGCACCCTTGTTTTTTCTAACACAACTGGCTCTCAGTTGAGTTGTTCGGCTCATGGGAGTCCGACTCCTGATGTCATATGGATAACCAGTCCAGGACAGAGGTCGGTGACCGCCGTTCCGGGACTTCGGTGAGTACCCTAATTATTCCAGAAACAAATCTGATCAAGTAAGTACATGAATCTGAAAGGTCTCAATTTTCTCAATCAGCTTTCAGATTTTCTGACGAAATTCAAATTCTCCTTGTAAATTTTATTATTGGGTGACGTAGAGAGGTATGTTTTGCGGCATGAGAAAATATATAGATCACTTTTAGACTTCCTCTTCCGTTTTCGTCATCGCAGAAAGATGCGAGGACATTCGAGGTCGGAAGTTCGTTGGAGCTCTGCCGGCAGTAGAACCACCACACCTGGAAAAACCATTTCCTCCCTTTAATCGAAACGCTTCTTGCTCTTCAAGTCTTTCACTTTATTTTGCTTTTAGTCTTTACTACTCTTGCTTGGTATTGAGTTTTATCACTCGAGAAAACATAAACTTCACCGCGTCTCTGGTAAAAGGAATACATAATATTTTACGTGTATCTTACTTGAAACTGTATCGAATACCCTTCTTTGAGGTTAAACCACCTACAATCGTAAAAAAAGGTATTTCCTGTAATAATGTATTAAAAAAATTTTCCTTAAAAACCATAAACCGACCTTAAAAAGAGTAGTAATATGAAAAACTGCAGAAAGGCCAAAAAGCCACCCTTAAAAATAAAAATAAATAATCCTATCCAAAACAAGAGATTATTTTTCATGACACATGCATGATTTCAGCCCTTTTCGACGCCCATGAAGCGGGCACAGAAAAAACAGAAGTGAATTTTGGTTGCGAGTAATTTTCATGTAGATGAAGCTGAATTTTTCCGCATCGAAACAAAAAAAGATTCAATGGAATTGACATGGTAACCATTTCCCATGTGGTGGGTAAATTTCAACATGTGAAGTTGATTTTTATTGCAGGTAAAAATTACTCTGAAATCGCTGTAAAGATTACATTCTGTTTATTCTGTGGGGCTAAAGCTCTACTTTTTACTACCTAGGGATTAAAAAGTGACGTCGTAGGTGCTTCATGAAAATTTAACTTAAAATTCATGGAAATTTTTTAAAATGAGTTTTGGGTAACTCATGGTAAGTTACCATATTTACCTGTGAAATTACCATGAGTGGCTGGAATATTTCATAAATTTCCGGAAATTTATGGAAATTCTTAGAAATGAATTTTGGGTAATTTATGGTAAGTTACCATATCTACCGGTAAAAGTACCATGAATGGCCGAACATTTTCATAAATTTCGGGAAATTTATGGAAATTTTTCAAAATGAATTTTGGGTTATTTATAAGTTGCCATATTTCCCTGTAAAATTACCATAAATAACCAAATATGTCCACAAATTTCCGCAAATTTATAGATATATCTAAATTCAATTTTCGGCAATTTATGTCAAGTTACCATAAATCACCTCTCAAATTACCGTGGATTACCAAATATTTTCGGCAATTTTTTCATTGAAATGTTGATAATTTGGAATAAGTAAACATAAATTCATGCTTCTTCACTGAAAATATAATATCGACTGCAATCGTGACTGTATTTCGAGAAATGTCTTAATTAATCTATTTGTTAAAAAAAATATCATCCGCGCCAACAGGGAGAGGCACTTTTTCTCCCCCCAGGTGCATGATATACTATTTCGATCTCTATACAGTTTTTTGTTTTGAAAAAAATACTAAAAACTCGCTGGATTATATAGGTGGTCAAAAACACACTGAAGAGGCATTAATAACCCCAACGCGTAAAAAATCATAATGCTTCATATGAAATTTTTTTTGTGATTTATAAAACGTAAACGGACTGCAGGGGCCATCCATAAATTAGGCGAAGCAATTTACCGATAATATTGACCACCAAAAACGTGTTATGTAATTTGTGCTTACCCCTTAGAAACAGTATAATAAAATTAAGAATTGAACAAAAGTTGAAAAGTTACCCCTAAAAACAGAACAAAAACCTCTCAAGTAGAATCATTATTG
Organism: Andricus quercusramuli; assembly: GCA_932178445.1. Classification (NCBI taxonomy): domain Eukaryota; kingdom Metazoa; phylum Arthropoda; class Insecta; order Hymenoptera; family Cynipidae; genus Andricus; species Andricus quercusramuli. Next base: position 140,080 of record CAKNXH010001261.1, on the reverse strand, counting down.
GAAAAAATTTTAAATACCAAACTATTTTTGTAACACACTGAAGATGTTAGAAAAGGTAAAAATATATTTCTTATTATAAAAACGGCAGTTTTTCATCCTTGAACACAAATATAAAGCAGGCTTTTTTCTTCAATATATTTGTATACCATTTCATACATAATTTATATGAAATCTATTAACCTAATATGCCTTAAATGGAGTTGTTCTTCTACCTATGAGGGCGGGTTAGGATAAATATATTGTGTCTAAAAATCACCAAATTGTTGAATTGTCTATATTAAAAAATATATAAACCCCCTAGATTATTTTAAACTTCTTTACATTTTTCAATGTTATTATTTTTTCTAAGAGCTACTGACGATTTTTGAGCGAAGCAAAATATTCTCATTTGTTATATGAGAAAGTACGATTTGCTACGTTTTGGGGTGGTTGATTTTATTTGAATAACTCAGCGATAACAGTTATGTATCCATTCTTTTTTCAGTATTTATTCCATTCGAGTTTCTTCAAATATCTACTCTAAAGACTCTAAAGTGCTCGTTATTATTTATTATTATTGCGTTATTATTATTATTTATTAATCATTTATTTTCTTACGTTATTATTTTTACGTTTTTCCATGTGATCATTTTTTAGGGCCTGTTCATGACTTTAGATAAAAAAATTTTGTTGATACGTTATTATGGGAAATACGATTTTTTCACGTTGTTTCTGCACTAAAAAGAAGATTTCTAGGGGGCGTGCTAACAAATTATAAAAGTATTTTTCATTTGAGCTAACCTAATATTATTACAAAAAAGCGATCAGAGTGAAATAATTTTAGTGTGTCGGTATCCTGCGCTGTATATGCGCAAATTAATTTTTTATCCATAATCACACTAAGAGGTTTAAAGCTGGTTTCAATAGATTTCAAGGTAAATGATTAGGCCAATAAACAACGATTTCTTGACCCAAAGTATCTCTCAAGACACTCTTACGCCAAATATCAAGTCCTATCCGTTCTAATGGATCGTGGAAATCCGAACTGGTCTTAAAATACGTCTCTTGACTCGCCAAAAAAACGTCAGAAAATTAAAGAAATTTTAAATAAGTAACTTCACAACGCGTGAAAAACAAACATCCCTAACAGAAAAATCCCTAATAGGTTGTATAAATTCGAACTAGTCTTCAAACACGTATTTTCATTCCTCGAGCAACATACCAAAAAATGTAAAAGATGTAGATAAGGAAAACCTCCCCGCTTAAAAAAAACATCCTTAACGAAAAAAGTCGCCGAAATTGACCTAATAGATTGTAGAAATTCAAATTAGTCCTCAAATATGTATTTTCACCCTCCAATGAAAAACTGAAAAATTCAAAAAGTTGTTGAGAAGGAAACCTCCTTGCACAAAAAAACAATCACCCTTGGCGAAAAAATTAATCAAAATTGCCCTAATTGATTGTGGAAATTAAAACATGTTTTGGAGTACGTCTCTTATCGCCCGCAACGAGCCATCAAAAAATTAAAAAAATGGTATGTAAGGAAACCTCCCTGCATAAAAGAAACAGAAAACACAGGTCACAAAACAGTTTTTGACTACCCACACTCCACACAACATATAAAATTTGAAAAAGTGTAAAGAAGCGAAACTCCCTGTTTTTGTTATGTTTGTGGAGTCAAAAGACGTTTTAAGAACATTTCAAATTCCCACAATTTATTGGGGCAATTCTGACCATTTTTTCCGTTAAGGCTCACTGGTCTTTTTGCGCAGGAAGATTTTCTTACTTACTATTCTTTTTTCTTCATATTTTGTTTGGGCAGTCAAAATAAATGTCTTAAGACCAGTTAAAATTTCTACAATCTATCAGGGCAATTTTTACGGTGTTTTTCGTTAAGTGTCTTTGTTGTTTTTGCGCAGGAAGGTTTTAACATATAATTTTTTTTCAATTTTTTCGAATGTTGTTTGAGGGGTCAAAACACGTATTTTAAGACTAAATAGGATTCCAATAAATCAATCATGAATTGTCAATTAATTTTCATGTATTTAACTAATCATTCACCACGGAGTCTATCGAAACTAGTTTTGAAGTTCCTATAGCGATCAATCAGAGATATTTATTCTTGTGTCAGAAGGATGCTCCTTGACACAAATCAAATTTCCTTCCAAACTGAAGCTCAAAAGGTATTTTGTTTGTCTGAGAAATAAACATTTTGCAGCAAACATTATCTTTTTGCGACAAAGCTTACGTAATCTTGCAGCTAGATAATTCTGTTTGTGTAAAGAGGATATGCGAGTGGTTCAAAATAAAACAGGCAAGAGGAAGATGCTTTTGTTTCAAGACAACTTTTTCTCTGAGTAATTGTTGATAATAAATTCATTTGTGCAAACTTAGCACATAATTTCTACGCACTGAGAATTTTTAAACCTATTTTCTACTCTTTCATCTTTTCTTTGTAGAATTTCAAAATTAATAAAGAGGAAAATGGAGATATAACAGATCAAACTCGAGGAAGATTGAAGAATGAAATAAGAGGTAGAAGGAAAAATAAAAGCCACGAAAGCAATAGGAAAAGATTCAATAATAGGATCAGAAAAAAGTAAGCCAGCCAGATAAAAAGAAGTAAAGAGAGAAAGGTAAAATCAAATAATGTAAGAAAACTCGTAAGAAGTTCCATTTCAATTTAAGTCGACCAAAATGGGCCGTGAGTTTCACACGCAAGACTAATGATCTCTTTTCTCAGTGCGACGGACGGCCAAACATCATTTGTCTTCTAGCGGACATGTATTAGGTAGTCGATGGTCATTCACATCGATTCCGTTTCTTCTTATCATTCCCACACGTACCAATGAAATATTCACGACTGCAAGTCATCCGCTCGATAGATCAGCTTTTTTCAATCAGTCAGACTGATCCTAGTTCTGCGATAAATGAAACTACGCGCAGCAAATTAAAATCCTACCATAAAGTTTTTATCTCTATGAGGGATCGAATTTCAAAAGATGGAGATTAAAGACCATTCAGTGTAGTGTGAAGTGTGTATGTGGAAAGCTTGGACATTCGTGAAAGAGAGCTTTTGTTTCTATGAAGAGTCGGGGCTTTATTTCCGATGACCTGACCTCTTCTGCATGCTTGATGAGTGTTATGGAAGGCAAAGATACTGGGGAAATTATATTTAAAAAACAGGTCTCGCAGCATCCTTTCAATGTCCTTTTTTACTTTATTTTAATCAAGAACATGTGATATTAACATTTTTAAGTATGCAAATTGAAAAAAATTCTTCGGAACATCCAAAGGGAAAATATTGTGCCACAAATTAATAGGAATGCAAATTTAGAAGCAATTCCAATTTATGTAAATACATTTTGGATTGTAGTAATTATTAGAATTTTCTTATGTTACTTTTTTGATCAAAAATTAAAACTGGGGTGATGGAAGCATTACAATTTAGTAGTAAATTAAATTTGAAAGAATCCAAATTGGATGTGATTTTAAGTGGAAAGCAAGGTCTATCTAAGAGAATGCAAAAGTCCATCAGCATCAAAAATAAAAAATAAATCACTCGAGTTTAAAGTATTCAGAATTGTTAGTAAACTCACATAAAAGAAAGTTCAAATTCCGAAAGAACAGTTTATAATTGAAATAATTGAAAATATTCCAACTTCTTCAAGCATTTTTTCATTGAATACATTTGAATTGTAAAGTAGTCGAATTGTAAATTTCCGGAATTTATGTAAAATATTAGTTAATACAAGTTAGTAGTCGCTATTCTTATTATTCACATTATTTTAGTAGCAATTAATATTAATTATTACTTCGAAAGTAAATTAAAATTATGGGATTTCGAGATTCCAATGCTTTTTAATATAGATTTTTTTATCACACCGCCATCATAAGTGCGATTTTAGGTATTGTGAATGATATCTGAAATATCGCTTCTTAGCCTAGGACGTGATCTGATTGGCTGACAGACATTTGGATCTGTACTTTATGGTACGATGAGTGCAGTGACCTCAAATTTGCCATGTAGACGCCCCTAAGTGGCATTTTGCTTAGTGTAAATAATTGAAGTACTCGTCCTTCGTCTCGGGAATTGAATGGAATTGAAAGGAATTGAATGAAATTGAATGGAAATGAATGTAATTGAATGAAATGAAACGGAATTGAATGGAATTGAATGAAATTGAGTTGAATGGAATTAATTTGAATTGATTGGAATTGAATATCATTGAATTAAATGGAATTGAATTGGATAGAACTGGATTCCCTCTCGGGTTTTTAGATTAGGACTCTATGCCGAAAAAAATCCACTCAGGGCCCTTGTATCATAGATAACTATTAAATTAAAAACTATAAATATGGAAACATTAAACAAATTTTCTTAATAGATGCTTGTCATTTCTGTCATTTGTTAATTCAGAAAATTAGAATGGATTTGGAAGCGTTAAAGTTTACAAATAATTATGTTTCAAAATTGTCTAAGCTTGGGAGTATCCAAATTTTCTAACGATGAAGTTTAAATAAAAAATAATAATAAAAATTCGATAAGTTCGAAATATAGAAGTATAATACATAATAACCTTTTTTACTCTAAAAGCTATGCGTATACGAGGGGGAGAAAAAAACAAGCCGAGAAACGAATTACGTAGAGTTCAACTTTGAAAATGTCGAAATTTCAAGCCTAAAAATATAAATTAATTTTGACTGGACAGCATTCTATTTTAAATATACTTCATCAAATAGAAAACATCAAAAACCAGTTCAAAATTAAATCCAATGAAAGGAAAGATTGGCAAAATTTAATTTAAAGAGCCTCCTAGTAAAAATCTTCTTTCAAATTTGGAAATTGCTAACTTTTTACAGCCCTAAAAATGTATTAATTGGAAGTCCGTGTGGAGTTTTCAGGAGTATCTTGATATTCATTGAATTTATAATGTTCACACAATATCATGAAAGCTGTAATACAATTTTGGGAATAATTAGTCCAAATTGAGGACAAGATGACCATTTTATACAAAATATTGTAAAAAACGTCAAATTTTAATTTTTTCTAAAAATGTTAATAACACAGAAAATAATATTTTTCGACTTAAAGCAGAAAATGATAAAGAATAGGGCATTTTTTTAAAAACCGTTGGAAAGCGTATGAAATTCCATGTCTAGTGGTGCCCAACAAATATTTTTTGACCTCCTGAAAGTAATACAGCGCGTGAGAAGTTCAAAAACAAAATTCAAGATTTTCTCAAATTTTCTACCTCAACTTCAACTTGTAGCACGAGCCAGGGAAATTTTTTCAAGAACCTGGAAATTAAACGAAATCGAGCCTGAAATCTGATCTTTAATTTCAGCCATGAAAACTTAAAAATCTTCGTGGGAGCCCGAGATATGATTAAAAATGTTCAATCGTATCTGAGCTCAATTTTAATCGACGATCACGGTTCGCTGCTGATCTACTGTTCGCCTCCATCGTTGAGGCAGGACCGAATAGTCCACGCACAGAGGTGGCACCTAAGTGGGCATTGTCCTATTCTTTAATATGGAGATAATGTTAGATTCAAATGATTGTTAACAATCACAAATAACAATAAATATTTGTTTTCATTCGCAATAGTTTGAAATAAAAATTACTAATGAAGAGAACCAAAAGTATAAGAGGGCGAAGGGACCGATAATGTCGCATAGCCTCTTTGAATCCCCAGTTATATTTATCGACTATATAATGTCCCTGGTATAAGGAAAATGTTGAAATAAGTCCAAAACTATTCACTCCGGCTAATCCAGAGATCTTTCTAAATTTCTTCGTTTGTTTCCAGCTATACGTTGAGCAGTTGTAAAAAATAATTTATATTCCACAGCTCAACTTCTTTCCACATGTACCCTGATCTACATTACATCAAATTATCTATATTAGTTTGTATGACAAAACTATCACGAAAAGGAAAGATCTTTCCCAAAAATTGTAGACATCAAGATAAAACATCTAGATATTAAGTTCTAATGCCGTATATTTCATTTTATTTCATTTATATGAATATATATCATATGAGAACTGTGTCCATTTGGTGGAGACATCGGGTGCCTTTTATGAGACCAACCTTAGCAATTTTGGCCAGGTTCTGCCATCGTTAATCTCCCGTATCACATCAGAAATTCGAATGTCTGTGTGTGTTGACTGTTGACATACGTGCAAGTACGAAAACACACACAAAGTCACTCAGTGGACATTTGAAATGTGCACACGTGAACACCATCCCTTGGGTCGGGGCAAACATGGCGACCCTTCTATCCTTCATATCCTCGTGCAATTCTTCTCCGGCCGTACCTTCGTCTCGTTCTGTCAAGTGTCGTGGCATCGGTGTGTATGTGTGTATGTGTGAGTGTGTGCGTGCGTGGCCACGCTTCTCTCATTACCTGGCATGTTGGAATGAACGGCTATCTTGCTACAGGAAATTAAACGTAAAACCCTGAAAAATTGGAATCTTCTGCTAGGAATGCCAGTGAGCTGCATCAAAAGGTCGCTGACCCCAATCCGGATATCAGTTATTTCATCAAACCTACAGTTTTCCACAGAGATGGCCAATCTCCTTTCCAATCCAGATCGAGAAACTCCGATAGTTCAACCAAATAGATTTTCTCCATCCTGGCTTTTCCAGATTCCATTTTGGGAAATTGAAACTTTTCTAGTTTAAAAATACAATTTACAGGCTGGCCGTAGGTCAAGGAAAACCTAGAAGTCAGAGAAAAGTCAGGGATTTGGACAAAAATCTGGAAAATGTCAGGGAATTTCTATAAGAGGCATTTTAAATAATTGTCAATGATACATTTTAAATCATAAAATTCTAATTTGAAATTTTTTTAGTCCGTTTATAAAATATACTATATTATATAATGTCACAACATTAAGATTTTGGTCTTTGAATATGAACGGTTAGCGAAAAATTAGGGAATCTTGAAAACGAAGTTTCACGGTCATCCTGATATAATATTCTTCTTAGTTCTTTATATTTATTTGCATTGTATTTGTATTTCTTTTTGCATTCTCATTCATGAGAGTGTATTGTATTCGTCCAAATTTTCGATCTCTGGTTTTTAACGGATCTTTATGTTCCGGCACTCTCAGAGTCCGAAAATCATAAAATTTTGTCGGTGTATGTCTGTATGTCTGTATGTCTGTAGGTCTGTATGTCTGTATGTCTGTATGCCTGTATGTATGTATGTCTGTATGTCTGTATGGTTACCTGAATGTTGTAGCCACGCTAACTTTTGAAGGATTTGTCCAATCGAGTCAGCTTTTGGTAAACTTTTTAAGGGTCTCCAGATATTTCCGAACAAAATAAAAAATTTTAGAGCATTTTCAAAATTAAAAAAAAATTTTTTTTTGCAGTTTCAAAAATTTTTGTGAAAGTTTCTTACAGATGGGTGAAAGTCTTGAAAATTATCTTAATGAAATGTTTGATTTCGATGGAAATTAGAAAAGTTATATACTTTTCAAAATTTTGAAAACTTTCAAAAAGTAGAAAAATAAATTTTCTGGTAGATTAAAAAATTTTAATCAGAATTTTCACTAGTTTTCACATGGTTTCATTTTTCAAAAGAAATCGTCTGTATTAGCGCGAAGAGCGAGTATCCGCAATGAGAATGTAATCGTCAAGGCCGTAGGTGCTTTGAGAACCCTCTTCATAGTACCAGATCGAGGTACAGAAATAAATATAATGTACATTAGATATAATAGTGTTGAACATAATGTAGAAAAGTTCACATTTTGGACAAAATCGAGTGCGAAGCACGAGATACGTGATAAGAATGTGTTCGTTAAAGCCGAAGGAGCTTCAGCAAAAGAGAATTCACAACCATGAAATTACAGTTGTTCACGCTTTGACCTTTAGTTTCAGAAGTTCTGTGCACAAATGTGTGGGAAATATAAAGACCGAGCGCGTAGCGCGAGGTAAATAAATTATCGAGCGCGAAGCGCGAGATGAATACATTCTCGAGCGCAATGAGAATGTGCCCGCGAAGCGGGCATATTTTTTTTTGTAGCTGCTCTTTCCTAACGATTATATTTGTACTTGAAAATTTTAATATTTTTTTGAAAATTCAACAATTTTGTTAAGAAGTCATCCTTTTTGGATGAAAATTCAACTGTTTTGTTGAAGATTCGGCTTTTTGGGTTGAAAATCCAACTATTCTGATACAAAAAAAAATTTTTTTGTTAACAAATCATGTTTTTGAAATAGTTCAACTGAAACCTTTCTTGGTTGAAGAATCATAATTTTAGTTGAAGGTTCATCTTTTTAGTTGAAAATTCATCTCTTTGGTTTTTGGAATAGATTCCCGAAATCTAAAATATTAATCACTTTGAGTCAAGCATTCTAATCTCTCTCCAATCCCGTAATCAAAGCGCGAGAAGCCGATCCTGGATGACAGTCGATGGCATAATCTTAGCTGTTATTTGAGGGCAACTGTATGGCAAATATTAAGCCTTGAAGTTGTTGCCGTGGCTATTGCTTTTAGTTCCCTGTGTTTTGATTCGAATCTCATTACACCCAGATATGATAAAGGACCAGACATGAATCATTAAATAGCTTGAGATTTAAAGTATGGTGCTGAAAAATAAGTGATTTTGAAATATCTAAAATGTTAGCACTAATGGATCTGGAAAAACAAATATCCATTATTTCTCTTAACAGAAAAACAAAAACTGTCATACTTCATCGTTTAGTTCAATGGAAACTTTAATTATATCTGAAGTAAGCAGAGGAAATATTAAAACAAACGTGTGCATCTCACTAGTGGACATCAAATGTGTTTATTCTAGATCTTGAGTAGTGTCAAAGAAGGTGGACTATTTTTGAAACCATTTATCACGTAATTAAATGATTTTAACTTCGAGCCTAATTTATTAATGCATAGCACTTTCTTCGTGCAAAAAAAGTAAAATAAATTGTGCCTCATATCATATCTGCACACTCCTTCCAACAAATCATGCATTTTATCAACAAGATAATTGAAAACAACGTGGAAAAATGTAACGAGATCTCAAATGGAATTTTCCTTTATACCAGTAACCTTTTCACTCAGAAAGCCATCTACTCCATACTGCTGTGGTGTTCTCAATAATTTTTCCTGAGGAGAACAGTTTTTCTGAGTTTCGTGATTTATCATCTTGCAAAATCTACGATAGTAATTCGGATTTTGCACCCATCAATGAAGCCTAAAGCACTATTAAGCGCTTCATTGTCGCACGAAAAGAGTCCTAGAGAAAAATAAATAGTTGTGGGTTCAGTATTAACTTTCACTTAGATTCCTCCACGCGCAAGAAAATTAAGTTCCTCGACCAATATACTAAAAATTGCATCATTACCTTCATTGGAGTTTTTCCGATCTTTCGACTTGAATAATGCTGCCACAAAAATATTTTCTATTCTAACCCGGAATTCTGGAGGCAAACAAGGTATTGCAAAATAAATTCCTCCAATCTGTGAACACCTGCCAGAGAACCAAGAGGGTTGTTCACTTCAAAATCGTCATAATATATGAAAAGAGGAAAAACTGTTCTCGAGAAAGTTTTTTTTCTTTTCACTCTATAATTTTCCTTGCACAAAATTTGAGACTAAGCCTTTCTCTTTCTCAAGGTCAAGATAGTTCAAATACGAGAGACTTTCATTCAATACTCTCTCTAAGGAGAAAAACTTAGTAAGGACTTCTCTCATAGAGACAAATTTAGCCTTAACGGAAGCTCTGTCCTGAATTATCTCACCTTCATGGAAAATATTTGCCAGTATTTCGCCCACTATGTAATCCCTAGTTCTCAAATTCTCATTTATTTGTAATTGGCTTTCGAGCCAACGCAAAGTTGTAATGACATCCATTGGCACATCGTAAAATTAGAGAAAATAATCCATGAATGGAGGATCAATCGAATAGAATACTATATGAAAAAAATTCGTGAAATTTACCATCATCCTTCGCAGATTGTTCTCTTTCTTCGAAATGCTTCTTCTTATACGCTCGCACTCCTTCGCTCAGTAATTTTTTACAATAATTATTGCATCTGTTAAAAAGTTTGCCTTGAATATGAATTCTGGAAATAATTTATAAGAGATTTCTTCATTGAAGTGTAGAAAAATATACATATATATTTAGATAAATGTAATGTGTAGAAAATTTACCTAGGCTTCGTTTGGAAAGATGTTCTTGATTTGTTGAGCCAAATTTGCAAATATGTTCATAGAGATTCTGAAAAGTGAAAGATTCTATGAAATATTATATTAAACGCCGGAGGTAATTCTAGACATTTCATTCTCACTCTGAATCGGGATCAATAAGCTCATTTTTGATTATGAGATCAGACAGAGCATTCTGATTTGTCACATCCAAAAATGACTTAGTTTTCGGATTATTCTGTGGCCTGAAATAGTTACTTTGGATTGCTTTGCCTCCTGTGCAATCCAAGTAACTCTCTGCAGTCCTCTGAAGTTGAAGAAAAAAAAATGCAATGAGGTGCTTATAAAATGAGCACCATGAAAAATAAACAATTCAAGGCCAACTTTATAACTAGTCTGTATTGAATTTCATATCTAAATTCACTGTAAAAAAAAGTATAATTTCAAGGCTAGTTTCAGGTATTCAAACAGTCCTCCAAAAATATAGTCTCGAGTGTCTCCATTCTAATGCCACTTTATGTTGATGCCACTAAATGACGTTTTAGTACAACTTTTTTGGATCGAAACAGGACCGAAGTGAGAATCAAATTTGTTCTGTTTCAAATGTTTTCTGTTTCTATTAAGCATGACGTTGCAAGAAATTAAAACAATTGCCCTGTGCATTATTTTAGTTCGGTAGTACTTACGACTTTTCAATCTGAAGTTAGCAAAGTAAAATAGCACGAACGAAGGCTACAAAAAAAGACGAAACAGGACGCTAAAAAAATGATGCTCAAATAAAATGGAACCATAGTTTTTACAGTGTTATTTTGAAAAAAATGCTTACACCAGATGCGGTTTTTGAATTTCTATTAAAACTTTCAGAGCGACTATTCTCAGCATCTGGTTTGCTAGATTAGGCTGAGTTTCTTCTTCACCTCTAAGCGTATTTGGGGGCGGATCAGATTCCACTACCTTAATGACCTAAAATAAGGACACACAAAAATTAATACAACAAATTAATAGTATATTATTTGTCATGGAGTCGAAACTGGTACTTTTGGCCGGGAACAGCTCACGGCGACACGAGACAAAAAATAAATAAATAATCGACCCCATGATGCACATGATATTTTTATAAAAAACGCATGAAGGAGGATTTTTCTACTTATTAGAAAGCTTCAGCTATCAGATTTCTTTCAAACCTCAGTCTTGTTCAGAATGACTAAATGCGTTCTCTCAGTGTGAGGATTTCATTATTTTGTTTGCAAATCGTATTTTTTGGTAGCATTTAATTGCTTTTGATTTATATTAAAAAGTTATTCGTTGAAATATTTATAATTACAATATCAAATCAAATCTTGCGTTCAAAATAATAATTTTTTGAGCTGGAAAAGGGAAAGGAAAAGTTCTGTCGCACCCTATCCCTTTCCCAGCTTTCTGATTTCTTCACAAAAATTGTCATAATATTACTCTATTTGAAAATTTATGATCAATAAGTCTTTTTTATTTATGCATCAACTTTAAATTATGTCCATGAAAAAAGTTTTTCTGTTTGAAACTGATGATTCAGATATTATAAATGAGCAAAACATCTCTAATCTTCAATACGGTGTATTATTATTATTATTATAGATCAATCGATTTACCTCGAATCAAGAGATTTTTTCCGTTCTTGCATCAATTTTGAATTATGTTACTGAAAAAAGTTTTACTATGGAAAACCGTGTTTTCAAATATTATGCAATTTCACAATTTCCATACGCTTCAATAAAATGTATTAATATTATAGGTCAATTGATTCGTCTCGAATCAACACATCTTTTCTGTTCTTGCATCAACTTTGAATTATGTTAATGAAAAAAGTTTTACTATAAAAAAAAAAAATTTCGTAATATGTAAATTACCATAACTTCCCTACTCTTTGATAAAATGCATTATTATTATAGGTCAATCGATCCATTTCGAACCAAGGAATCTTTTATATTCTTGCATCAACTCTGAATTATGCTAGTGAAAAAATTTGTACTATAAAAAACCGATTTTCAAAATATATAAATTACCATAACTTCCCTACTCTTCAACAAAATGTATTAATATTATAGGTCAATCGATTCGTCCCGAACCAAGGAATCTTTTACATTCTTGCATCAACTTTGAATTATGCGAATGAAAAAAGTTTTACTATGAAAAAACGATTTTTAAAATATTATTGAGTGCTAGAAAAAAATGCAATAAATATTTTCAGAAATCCTTCGGTCAGTTCCAAGATATTAGTGAGGAAAATAAGCTCTCCAAATTTCATCAATTTATCTGCAACCGTTTTCTAGTTATTGTGTTCACAAAAAAGCGTGACATCCACACATCCACACACACACACACATCCGGACAATTGCTTAGAACATTGTTTTATATATTTTTAAATTAGGGAGGGTTTAATTAGATGAATTTAAAAATTTTGAAAAATGTTACCATTACAAAGCTTCCTCTATGAGGAAGCAAAAACACATTTTTTTAAATTCATCATTCAAGTTGAAAATACGTTTCTTTTGTTGAAAATTTGTTATTTGTTTTGTTGGAAATTAATTTTTTAACTAGAACTTTAACTATTAGAATAAAAAATTCATAATTTTAGTTGAAGACTGATCTCGTTAGTTGAAAGTTGAACTATCTTGTGGCAAAATGATCTTTGTTAATCGAAAATTCAAATACTAGGGTAAAAGTTGAAATACTTTGTTAAATATTTTTTTTATGTTTGAAATCAATTTTTTTACTAAAAATGTAACTATTAGATTTCAGCTGAAAATTGATCATTTTTAGTTGAAAAATGAGTTGTTCCGGTCGAATATGGTTTTTTCGAAGTTTCCTTTTTTTTAATTAAAAATGAAACTTTCTGGTTGAAACTTAACTTTTTTGTTAAAAATCAATATTTTTGGGTTAAAAATACAACTTCTTTGCAGAGAATTCAATTATTTTGTTGAAAACGCAAGTATTTTTGTTTAGAGTTAGATCATTTTTCTTCGAAAATTCAACCATTTGGTAGAAAGTTCAATAATTTGGTCATAAATGCAACTATTTTGTTAAAAATTTATTATGTTTGTTTGTTGAAATTTTAATTCTTCGGTTGAAAATTGAACTGTTATGTTGAAAATTCGTTTTTTTTTTGTTGAAATTATTTTTTACTGGAAAAAAAGCAAGATTGCACATAGAGACGAAAAAGAGGACACTTGGCATCTCCTTAGACGTTTACACCTAATCCCGACCAAGCACGAATCTATAGATTGTAATTTTCCGACTGATGACCTTTTAAAGACGTCTTTCACATTCCTTGTTCCAGACTGATCATCATCTTTCACTACCCCTTTTCATTCAACATTTAATGAGTCTGACTTCTTTTTCGATAACATCACACCTGAAATACTTTTGGAAAAAACACTTGAAATAAAATCAAATGTCATTTGAACTGATGGAATATCAATCAAAATGATTAAGCTTGCCCTTCCAATTATCTTTCCTATTCTATTGCATATCTATAATGCTTCCCTTTAGGTCGGTACTTCCCAGATATCTGGAAAAAGGCTGTTATGACCAATTCCTCAAATTTCTAAATCTACTTCCCCGAAGGACTTCCGGCCAATTTCTATTTTAGGTGCACTGTCTGAATCACTTGAACAAATTGTTCACCTGCAACTTTCTAAATTTCTCGAATTATGAGGCCATTGACCCGTTGCACTCAGGTTTTCGGGCAAAGCATAGCACACGGATCTTAAATTAGCGATGGATAATAGGGAGATCACGATTGTTGTTCTGTTTGATTTTTCGAAGCCTTTTGATATGGCCAATCATAAGTTACTCCTACAGAAATTAAAATCCTTTAATTTGTCTGTCTCTGTCATCAAAAGGTTTATATCCTATTTTAATAACACAAAAGTATCAGGTATCAAGTTGATACGGCAAATTGATCAGAAGGATATTCATAATAATAAAAATATTCATGATCAACTTGATTCGAATTTCGAGATCAATTATCCGTCATTGAAATTCAACTACTCAACACATTACAAAATTACTGAAACCTCTTACCTGAATGATGAACAATAAAAACCGTTTGAAATTGAATCGTTAATCAAATTTGAAAAAAAAAATTAATTAACTTAGCTCCGTTTATTTAAATTTATGATTAATAAGGTTGTGGATGTTTGTTCGCAAATATCAGTACATCTCGATCGAGGATCGATTATCGATTTGATAACTGGAATTTGGCAGAAAGAAATGTTGTTCAGAAATCATGAACTGCAGGGCGTTCAGAACTGAAATTTAACTACTTTGATCATTTTTCGAATGTCTTGTCATTCTATTGTAAGAAGTGAACCTGGTAGTCCAGGTGCTTAAAATACATTTTTCCCGAGGAAGATGTGTTCACGATAGAAATGTAAGATTCTTTAACCGTTTTTCGAAGGTCGAGCCAACCTTGAAAGTCAACCAAGTAGAGTAGTCTTGATGTTCAAAATATATCTACGAGGATGGTGTGTTCACAATAGATATTTGAAATTCCTCGTCGTTTTCTCTAAGGTCTCGTCCCTCTAAGGAGTAACGTTGGTGTAGTCCAGGTATTCAGAGAACATCTCCAAAGAATGTGTATTCATAATAGAAATCAAAGATTATTCTGAGAAGTGAACCTGGTAGTTCAGGTGTTTAAAATATATCTTTCTCAAGAAAGTTGTATTCATAAATGAAACTCAAGACAGCCTCATGAGTTTTCGAAGGTCTCGTCATTCTTAGAAATAAATCTGGTAGTCCAGGTATTCAGAATACATCATCACCAAGGAAGATATTTTCAGAACAGAAGTTTAAGGCACCCTTACCATTTTTCTAAGGTATCGTCGTTTTAGAAAGTAAGCCTGGTAGTCCAGGTGTTCAAAATTCATCTTCCCTTAGGAAGTTGTGTTCAGAACTGAATCAGGAGGCATGTTGGATCCACGAGGTTGTTTAAAATTTCAGTTATGAATACAACTTCCTCGATGGAGATGTATTTTAAACACCTGGACTACCGGGCTTACTACTTAGAATTACGAGACGTTCGAAAATCGATCAACGTGTTTCAAATGTCTATTACGAACACAACTTCTCCGAAGAAGATATATTTTAAACACCTGGACTATCGGGCTTACTTCTTAGAATGACAAGACTTTCTAAAGCCCATGAGTTGGTCTGAAATTTTAGTTATGAACACAACTTCCTTGAGGAAGATATATTTTAAACACCTGGACTACCGGTTTTACTTCTTAGAATAACAAGACCTTCGAAAGGCCATGAGTTTGTCTGATATTTTAGTTATGAACACAACTTTCTCGAGAAAAGTGCATTTTAAACATCTGACCTATCGGGTTTAAATCCTAGAATGGAGAGACCTTCGAAAACCGATCAGCGTGTTTGAAATTTCAGTTACGAATGCAACTTTCCCTAGGAAGATGTATTTTAAGCACCTGGACTATCGAGTTTACTTCTTAAAATGACGAGACCTTCGGAAAAAGATGTAAACAACTGGACTACCGAGTTTACTTCTTAAAACGACGAGACCTCCGAAAACCTATGAGGTTGTCTAAAATTTTAGTTATGGACACAACTACCTCGAGGAAGATGTATTTTAAACACCTGGACTACCGGGTTCACTTTTTTGAATGATAAGACCTTTGAAACCCGATTAGCGTGTTTTAAATGTCTGTTGCGAACACAACTTCCTCGAGGAAGATGTATTTTTAAACACCTGAACTATCGAGATTACTTCTTAAAATGACGAGAGCTTCGAAAACCCATGAGGTTGTCTGAAATTTTAGTTATGAACACAATCTCCTCGAAAAAGGATTTTTTTGAACACCTGTACTCTTATTAACGCCATCAATCACTTTATAGTTTTAATAATTATTGTTTAACTCAAATAAATCTCTGTGTTCAGAATAACATTTTAAAAAACCGCTTCCTTTCGCGGTCAACTTTCACAAATCCACTCTTGTCATTCTGTTTTGCTTACTGACGCTAGTACGCCCTGAAGTTGTGCTTATTGATTTTTATTGATCCTCTAAAGCGAATCAGATTAAGTTGAAATCCTAGATCAATATATCTGTAACAATTTGATACGCCAAGTTTTAGTGTGAATCGGTCTCACAGAATTATTAATAGTAGTGGTGAGCTTTCTGACTGATGGGAAGTCAAGAGTGGGGTTCCTCAGGGCTCAGTTTTGGCACCCCTCCTCTTTAATTTGTACACTTCTGACTTTGGAAGTGAACTTTAACATTGCAAATACCACAACTATGCTGGCGATTTTAAAACATACTTATCAAGACCAATGTCCTCATTAGGTAGATTACTTGTGCGAGTCCAAGAGGATATCAATCGCATTATCCTCTGGGCCTGGGAGAATGTACTTACTCTTTAACCCTGGAAAAATTCAGGCAATTGTTGTTGAACCTACTTCATCTCCGTCGCTTAAAACACTGGCATCATTTCCACCTTTTCATGTCGAAAAGCTTGCTATCTCCTTTTAGGAAGTGGTTGAAGATCTGGGATATGTCCATAATCTGCACCTTGTCCTGGAAGGAAAAGGTGCAGGTTATCTCAAGGAAAACATACAGAATTCTGTATGTTTTCCTTGACATAATCTGTAATCTGAAGGAAAAGATACAGATTATCTCGAGGGAAACATACAGAATTCTACAACAACTATACAGGAATAAGGACTCGCTACCTACCTCTACTCAGATACATTTGGTTAAGAGTTTAATCTTGCCCCATTTTGACTACGGTTGTTGAGTATATGATGATTTGACCGACGATTCAAATTTAAAGCTTGAGCGTGCGTTGAATGCCTGTCCGTTTTATCTACAATCGGCATAAACACGAAAACATAACTCCATACAGACTTAAGGGTGGTCTGCTTAATATTGCCAAGAGAAGACAATTCTTTATGGGTAATTTGCTCTGCACTCTTTTTTATAATAAAGCTCCTGAGTATCTATTCAACCTATTCCAATTTGTAGACGGAGACCTTCCAGCACAGTCTAAGCTTCGTAAAAGACATAAAATCCTTAAGATTCATTTCCACAGAACGTGTCAGTTTCAAAGGTCTTTTATAGTAAGGGGTGCCTGGTTATGGAATGAAGTACCATACGATATTATAAATGCAACTTCCCTCTATCATTTCAACAATCTCTTCTTCAAATATTTGTACAAAACTCCTGAATCAACTCTTGAAATTACTTACTGGTAAACTCTAATATTTAGTTTTTGAACGTTTTATCTTTAAATTTCCTTTAGTTTTTATTCATTTTTACAAATTATATCTTTCACACACAGTTTTTCCCTCTGTATTGCTACCTTAACATGCACAAGAGGTACTACTTAATCACCTAATGGTAATTAATAGGCATTAATCTCATAACTAATTGATACGTATTCTGAGGTCTACTCTATTCATTTTATTTAGTTTATAGATTAGATTATGAGATTAATCAAGTATTCTGCTGATCAGTGATTGCACTGATCAAATTTTTTTGGTGAAAATTAACTTCTTTCTTGAGAAATCATATTTTCGGGTTGAAAATTGGACCATTCGTTTGATGATTCAACCATTTGGTTAAAAATTCAACTATTTTTTGGAAAGCTCAATTATTTTGTTGAAAATTTATGAAATAAATATTAATGTTGGTCTTTGAATATCAATGGTCAGGAAAAATGAAAATTTGATCAGAGGAAAGTAAAGGAAAAGTCAGGAAATTCTGAAAATGAGGTTATGCGGCTACCCTGAAGTTATTTTCGCAAACCAATATTCATTTTATTTAGCCGAGAGGGTTAGAGAGGCGGGCTCTCTATACCCTCGGTAGCCAAGAGTGCACAGCTAAAATGAAATAGATTTTAATTTTTGTTTTTGTGTGTAAAATTCTTGAATATTAATGTAAGTTTTTTTTTCAATGTAATTTATTGTAACTCCAAATGAAATGATTTTCACGTTCGCTCAAAATTCAGAGAACGAGAGAAAAAATTTGTTTAATTAAAAACACGAGAACTTTGAAGACAACACTCCTATTTCAGCTCGTGAATTTTGCTGTGTCATGGAGACCCTTCTGTATATAACCTGATACGGTATTTCATATATATTTTACTCGATTTCTCGGTTATCCAACTTTAGCCTCTGCTGTTAGATAATTGATATTTTTGTTTTGAACTTCGTGTTCAATATAAATTCAAATTCAATTAATCGTATTTCGTTTCCTTCAGAAATTAATTGAAAAATTTTTTTGATTGATTTTTCGCCAAGCGAGGTTTTATTCAAAAATAATCTGCCAAGTTTGCAATGGATCAAGATTGACAACTTTCAAAATCTAATATTCTCGCGCTTTCATATTTGAAGATAAATAAATCATTGTTAAATATTCATCTCAGTAGAAAAATCTGGCCGAGACTGGGGAAATGGTGAAGTGGTCAAGAAAGCGACCTCATTATTGCCGTTCTCTTGACGGGAAATATATAATATATATCTGGACACTTTGAAAAGGGGACAAGAACGAAAATACAAAGCCGAATGCGAGAGCACAAAGAACTGATAGAATTCTATGCATATTACAGCACATAGCGCACTACTATTTTCTGGCACCATTATTCTTTTCCACCTCATATTTCTCTAATCTCTAAAATTTCTCTGGGAACGGACATCGCGTATTTTATTGATTAATTAAATAAATTATAACCAACAAAATTCTAATAATAACCTTTTTCCATAATTCCGAACCTGCAGATTAATAATTCAAAAGAAAATCAATAGAAAAATGGATAGTTTTCACTTGGAGGATTGCCAAACTTCCAATGTACAGATATATTCTAACAGAAAAATCCATCTGTTATTTAAATTTTATCCTTCTCAAAAAGCTGTTATTAGATTTGGCTGAATGCCTCAAATTTTGTAGACCAGACACACTGAAGAAAAAGTTTTTTACCCATAAACTTGACAGATTCAAAATTTTGTGTATACAGGATGATTGCGGATGGTTCTAACTATCTTTAAAGTTTCAAGCAAGGGAACCGATATGACCAAAAAAAGCCACTGGAGATTTTTAGATTTAACTACTGAAACCAAGTCACTTAAAAATAAGTGCAGAAAGCGTCCGCTGTCAAGAAAAGTGTGGTAATTCATTTTGAGGGTTATTTTAACATCTTTCAATTCGTTCGAAGCGTTGTTTCAACATCCCATAAACATGTAGGAAAGGAAATCGAGATTTCTAAAAAACCAAAATCACAAGAGCTAATAATTAGCTGATAAGCTAGCTGTTCTTCAGATCATAATGTTTAACCACAAAAAAAAATTTGGATACATCGTTAGGAATGTGATTCTATTGAAGTATACTTAAACATTTTGACAAAAACCTTTTTTCTCTACATTTGCTGTGGGGGCCTCTAATTGACGAACTTGGACATTTATCATTTCTATATGTGATGAATTGTTACGACTTCAGAATTTTTAGTAATACAAAATTAAAAGCGTTCCGAATTTTGCAATTAAAAAACAAGGCCATTCAAAAATGAAGAATTCTAAAATTTAAAATCAAAAGTTTGGAAATTTCAAACTGAACTTTTTAAAACTATTGAATATGTTGAATTTAAAAGTGGTGATAACTAATATAGTTAGCATTTTCAAGCCTTCGAAGATTTAAAACTTGTTGTAATAGAATTTGGGAAGCATTATAAGTTCCAAATTACACAATTTGGAATACTAAATACGAAAAAGTTTGAAATAGTGAATATTTTAAAATGTCTAAATTTGAATATTTCTATACATATAATATAATTTTAACAAGGGCGCGTTCAGAATACAAAATTTATAATAAACTATTTTTTTCAAATCCGAGCAATCAAAATTTAAGTTTTGAACGCTTAATTCAAACGATTTATAGTTGTAAGCATTCAAATTTTAGAAATTTGACATTTTTACCTCCTAAAACTTACGCAGTAACAAATTCATGTCGTTTACAACATTTAAATTATATATTTCATTCATTTAAAAAAAATCCACACTTCACTGCTAATATGAGATTTCAAAGAATAAAGAATTTCAATTTTGAAGCAATCGGAAACACCTCACGGTAAGGTTAAACCGAGTTTAACTGCAAGTTCTAAGGAAAGTTAATTCTTTATTGTTAATGATAATGTTACGTCTCGGAGGAGACCCACTTACCTCATCATAAAATTATTAAATATAAACTTACGCTACTTCCTCTTTTTTTGATCCTAAATTTGTAAAAAAATAGGAAACATGGATTTGAGGAATAAGCAAGACGAAAAGTTGAAATAATTCAAATTGAAATATGAAATTATAATTTATTACAATAAACTTTACAAATATGTGTTTTGGAATTTTGTCAAATTGTTTTGTTGTTATTTTTGGTTGATTTCTGCAACATAAAACTTGACGAATTTCTGCCAAACATCGTCTCAGTGTCCACCCTTTAAAAAAAGGAAAACACTTTACTGACGAGATTTTGAACAATGTTTAGGAAAAGAAAGAAATAAGGGATAGCAATGTATAAACAAACTTACCGAAGATCTTGTTGAGTAGTCGCTTGGAACGTTTAAATAATCCTGTATTCAGTAGTTAGACTCTTTAGAGGTCCCCAGTCCTTTCCTTTGTTGATGGACTCCTTTGAAGACTTTTAGTGCCTCCGGAAGGATACGGATTCAGGACTCAGCGTGATTTCTTTTGTAATAAATACAAAGATGTTTGGAGAAGTTATTGGGAGGGTTTTCTCACTTTTCGGGGGTCACTGACTTTACTTATTTAGATCAATAGTTTACTTTTGTTTTTATATTTTTTAGTACACTTCACTTTTGTTTTAGTTGATTAGTAGTTCACCTTTTAAATGAATTTACTGTTTTTATACCAATGTTTTTCAAAAGTACAGTTTCACTTTTATTTTATAATTGGTTTATTTTGAATAAACCCAACTTAGGATGTTCCGGAGAGTTTTTTAGGGGAGCACTTCGTCGGTAGAATTAAACTTATTGTTCCGGAGAGTTTTTGAGCAGCGGTTCGACGGTAGAAATAAACTTATTGTTCCGGAGAGTTTTTGAGCAGCGGTTCGACGGTAGAAATAAACTTATTGTTCCGGAGAGTTTTTGAGCAGCGGTTCGACGGCAGAAATAAACTTGTCTTAAACCTTAAAAACTTGGGTATATATAGTAGAAAAAGTGATTGGGGATGGAAAAATAGTCCCTTCGTGGACCATTTTTGAGAAGATTTATTGCATTCTTGACCCAGATCCTGGAATAGTGCGTAGGTGGGAGGCCACGCGCCAGTGTTTCCAATGCATTTTCTTGAGGGGTTGTCGGCCGCCACATATCATTGTGACGTTTATAGCCTTTTCACCAATTGGGCCATAGTAGATGGGACTCGTGTATTCTTTCGTGGGGCTTCCGATCTTCTGATTGGTTGTGACGTCAATGACCGCGCATGCACATTTGTATGATTTCATGTTCTTTAGAATTTGACATAGAATTTTATAATATGATTTACAATATAAATAGTAAATGTTTATAACAATGATAATTGATAATAATAGATCATGATGATTAATAATAAGAGATACATGGTTTAATTTATAAATGATGCACTACTCGTATATACATATAAAGTGTTAAATATATCTATGGTCGGTAAGGTAGGGTGCTTATGGTAATGATAGGTACTGAATATTTATCATAATTGATATTGAATGAATAATAATTATTATAAATAACTGAATATTATGTTTATATAGCGGTCACAGGCCGTGATATTTCAATAATCTATGAGTGTTGTTCAGAGAATATATTCAAAGACTACTTGCTCTCATGGTAATGATAGGTACTGAATATTTATTATAATTGATATTGATAAATGATTATTATTGTAAATAAGTGAATATTATGTTTATATAACGGAGACAGGCCGTGATATTTCAATAATCTATGAGTGTTGTTCAGAGAATATATTCAAAGACTACTCGCTCTTATGGTAATGATAGATTATTAATATTTATTATAATTGATATTGATGAATGATTATTATTATAAATAAGTAAATATTATGTATATATATATAACGGTCACAGGCCGTGACAATAAGATGGTATCTCAAGAACATATAAAAATGAAAATAATCAATCTAGCGCTTTTTAAAAAAAACTCGATTTTGGTATTTAATTACTAAGAAATAGAGAAATTTCCTCAACACTGTATGGCAAATATTGCTAAAATTTTTAGAAATAAATGTTTGTATTGAACAGGGTTGGCTGTCACCCCACAAACATTTAAAAATGAAAATAATAATGATCGGAGATGCGTTTTAGGAAAAAGTTAGGTTCGCTTAATTAATTAATATAGAATGAACAATATGTACAATAAAATCTTATAAAAACTTTTCCACAAATTATTTCAACAAGTGCCCTACCGATTATTTTAATTTTCATCTTTGAATGTTCGTGGGATACCGTATTATCATAAAGAACGAAAAAATCCATTTACCTGAAACTTTCATTTAAACATGGTTTAGTCGCATCGTGACCTAAGACTGACAAGTTTTATAATTGAAAGCATTACAAAATATGTAAATTGCATGTCTTGTTTGGGACGTTTTAGGAAATGAATGATATGTAATTGATAGATTAAAAACATGTGATTAATTTGAAAATGTTATTATTTCGGCGACTTTATCATATATAGGTTCAATTTTCGTATTGTCCACTAAAGTGAAAAGTTTGTTTACTTTTTTTTATCTTTGATCTTGCATACAGCACTCTTGGCACTTGGCATGCACTGAATTGTCGTTTTATGGCGTCGTTTCAGGCAACTACTCGGAAACGGAACTCTGTCGTTCCCGCCTTTTTTGCCTCAAGACTTCCGGGCCGAAGTTCACAACGCACGCTACAGATGCAGGGCGACAAATTCCATGGGCAGTGTCCTATCTCGCGAGGTCATTCTTCGAGCGGGTAAGTTACTAAAACCTCTTTTTTGTCCCATTGCCACTTCAGCTTCTTCAAGGGTGCTTCAATTTCACCCTCAAAATGTTTTATAAGCACCCAAAAGATAAGGAGCTACCAACTTTTGTTCCGCTTTCTACTTGGAAAACATCATTTTCTTAGAACTTTGTAATTTTGTTCAAAACATCAAACTATAAATAGAGTACACACAAATTAAATATTTCAAAAATTCAACATTTGAACAAAAATTGGAGAATAAGAGCTACTGAGCCATTTTTACATGAGGAGTTCTGAGCCTCTTTTACGTGAAAATTTTTTGAACCATTTTAACAAGACTCCCTTGGCTCAAAAATCCTCCTGACGAGTGCATTTTTTAAAAATCTTCAACATTTCTTGAGATAGAATACTACAATTTCAAGCTGAGTGAGTCATTTTCACATGAAGAGTTTTCAGCTATTTTTACAGGAAGGGTTCTAACCACTTTCACAAGACTCCCCTGACCTAGAAATCATCCTGGTGAGACAGGATAGAACTTAAAGATTATATATCCTCAACGTTTTTTCAATGAGAATAGTAATATTAAAAGTAATTATAATAGTAGGACTACTGAGATACTTCTACATAATGATGTCCTTGCTATTTTACAAAAGGCGTTATAAACACTTTCACAAGACTCCCCTGGTTCAGAGCTCCTTCTAGCGGGTGACATTTTCAAAATCTTCAACATTAGTTTAATTAGAATATCAACATTAAAAAAAAAAGATATAGTAGGAGGACTACTGAGCTATTCTTACATAATTAATTCTAAGCCATTTTTAAAAGAGGCGTTCCAACCACTTTTACAAGATTCCCCTAGCTCAGAACTGTTTCTAGCAAAAGAAGTTTGTGAAAATCTTCAACATTCGTTGAGTTATAGTACTAATATTTGAAAGATTAGACTAGAAGGCCTTTCGAGCCATTTTTATATGAAGAGTTCTGTGCTCCTTTTTTCCTGGAAAGTTATGAGCCACTTTTACAAGACTTCCATGGCTAAACACTGGCCGTAGTAAAAGAAGTTTTTGAAACTCTTCAAAATTCATTGAGTGAGAATACTAACACTTGAAAAAATTTAATATACCAGGGTTACTGAGTCACTTTTACGTGAAGAGTTTTGAGCTCTTTCAACAAGAGGCGTTCTAACCATTTTTACAAGACTCCTCTAGCTCATAAAATCTCCTAGCAAGGAAAGTTTTCTTAAATTTTCTAAAATTTGTCGAACATTTGAAAAAAATTAAGGTAAGAGGGTTACTGAGCCACATTTACATGAAGAGTTCTCAGCCATTTTTACAAGAGCGGTTCTAACCTCTTTTACAAGACACCCGTAGCTCAGAACTCTTCATAAATAGAGAGAAGATAAAACTAAAAAATTAAAGATCTTCAACGTATATTCAGTGAGATTATTAACATTGAAAGAAATTAGAACAGCAGGTCTGCTGAGACACTTTTACATAATGATTTCTGAGCTACATTCTTGTAAATTTTACAAGACTCCCCTGACTCATAACTCCTCCTAGCAAGAAAATTTTTAAACAATTTTCAACATTAGTTCAGTTAGAATAGTAACATTAAGAAAATTAGAGAAAGGGGATCAGAAAGCCTCTTCTATCTGAAGAGTTCTCAGCCATTTTCACAAGAGGCGTTCTAACCACTTTTACTAGACTACTCTGACTCAGAACTCCTCCCAACGAGAGAAAGTTTTAAAATCTTCAATATTTCTTGACGTAGAATTCGAACATAGAGTAGGAATAAGAAAAAGTTATAAGCCACTTTTATAGGACATTCTGGCTCGGAAATCTTCCTAGCGATAGAACAAAATTTGTTGAGTTAAAATACTACAATTTCAAGAAAAAAGTTTAAGTAAGCAGGTGACTGAGTCACTTTCACATTAAGTGTTTTGAGCCACTTTTACGTGAAAAGTTCTTAGCCACTTTACATGAAGCGTTATAAATTATTTTTATACGAGGTTTAAAAGATTGATTTCATATTCTAAATCTAAAAAAACTTTCAACTTTACATATTTGATGACCCAGCATTAAATAATTCTCAGAACTTTACAAATAGCAAAGTTGTGGGCGCCAAATACT
This sequence comes from Andricus quercusramuli, assembly GCA_932178445.1. Lineage (NCBI taxonomy): Eukaryota > Metazoa > Arthropoda > Insecta > Hymenoptera > Cynipidae > Andricus > Andricus quercusramuli. The sequence continues at coordinate 114,832 of CAKNXH010001261.1, read as the reverse complement.
TAGAAGGTAAAACAAACTTTTCTGAAAGTGGAAAATTATTTAAATGATAAGATTCCTCTTTATCCTCACTACATTTTATTCAGAGAAATATAATTCGTCTGCTCTTTAGATTTTGCAGGAAATGGATTTATTTTGAACTGCTAACAAAATCTGATATTTGTGAGATTACAAAAGGTGTGTTTCAATACCCTTTGAAGTGAAAAAACTAATTTCTCTTTATCATATTATGATCCTGTGTGGATCTCTCGCGTTCTATTTTTGGATAACAAAACCCAGTGATCTGTGATAGATTGATGTTTAATCAGATGTGACAAAGAGGATCACCTACAGATGAGGGTTGTTAAGTCGGTTGGCTCGCGAAGGATTTAGGAAAGTTTTGAGAGGATTGAATCCAAAATACATCATGCATGCAAATTGAAATCGTATTATCGGATATAAATCAAATTATAGAGGAGAAATAAATAAATTACTGAACCTAAAGTGCAAAAAGTGGTGTTTCTAAACATTATAGTCTTCGCAAAAAAAAACTGATATAGTTTGAGAAAAGCCGTATGTTAAAACAGTGAAAGCGAATTTTGTCTATAACATTCACATAAATTTCAATAATAAAATTAGTTCATCTGTTGATTGTAGAGAAAAGATATTCAAATTTGTTGGATCGTCTTTTTAAGTTTAGAAAATGTTGTATCTCTCTCTCTCTTGAAAATAAATTGATGGACATTTCGGTAAATTTTATAATCTTCTCTCAGATGTAGAGACTATCCATTTTTGTTGCTCCAATTACTGTGTATGGTGAAAAAACATACTCTTGTCAAATAAACTAATTTTTTTCTGATTGAGAGTGTACGAATATTTCCTAGTTTTTCAAACGTATTTGTATTTGAATCGAGTGAAATACAGTTTTTTCTTGTGGAAACTTTCATCAGATTCAGTCTATAAAATTATTTTTTCAAAACTGTGCCATTTTCAAATTAGGATGTTGGATGTTTTTAATTTGAAAGTTTTTCAAATTCGTATGCTTCGCATGTTTACAGGTTTACATGTATGCTTGACATGTTTTCACATTTCTAAATATTGAAATTTAAAGGCTTCAAGCTTCTATAGTTCAGAATACTAAATGCTTTGGAATTAGGATTCTGTAAAATTTTGTTATTTTCTATTTTTCACTATTTAAATTTTGACATTCTGAACTTCACAGGCTTTTAGTTTTGAAAATTGTTGGATTGTATTATTTTGTATTCATTCTAATTAAAAAGACTTGAATATATAGACTTATTCAAACTAATTTGCATTATAATTTTAATGATTTCGATGAAGATAATGCATAATACATAAAAATGCAAAAAATTTGAGATTTCTATTTAGGGTCAGATATAGGTTGATAATGAAGAATTTGGATGTTTTAAATGTTGATACATTGTAATTTAAATTTTGAAAGCTTTCGTGATCAATTGTATTGAAACTATTAATTTTTTTAAGTTTGGAAAAGATCTTACAATATAATGGTTTTTTAGTTCAAAAAGGTTAAATTAGTACACCTTCATTTTTTATACTTGAAAAAATTATATATTTCAAGTAATGAAATCTTAGATTTCAAGTAATCGAATTTTAATTTTCAAGTAATAACATTTACAAATTCAAGTTTTCAAATTTAAATGATTTTTCTTCTGGATATTCCAACTTGAGATTTTATTTCTAAAATTTTCCACTTTACTTTGAGTATTTTAAAAAGTTAATTCAAATGTTCACAAAATTAAAGTGGCATTTTTCGATTCGTAAAGTTTCAAATGTTTTTATCTTTCCTCAATCTCACCTTAAAGGCTTATTTGCAAAAAATATTAATTATCTCACCAAAAATATCATCAAAGGTGAAAGATTCCATCCAATAGACTTGTTTTAAAATTTTTGTACCAATCGGTTAAATAGTGTAGACTGCAGGCGTGTCTACTTACTGAAAAATCTATTTTTCCTCATAAAAACTACTAAAATTCGAAAAATAGGGAAAATATACATGTGCAGATATTATTTTTTGGCAATTGTTTACTTATTCCAAAAGATTTGATGCGAATCGGTGAAGCATTGGCTAAGATATCCAATACATGTACGATAAGTAGAGTTCTTTCTAGAAAAGATATTCGCGGTTTTTTTTTCTTGACGGCAATTCAATACCGCGAATCTTGATTTTAGTTGGAAAGTTTACAATTTAAAAGGCGAAATTCTAAAACTTTTCAATCACCTCTCAATTTATTTGGAACATTCCGACAAATTCAAATCTTGTAAGTTCTTTCATCGTGATTTAATTTGAAAAATGTACCCTATATTTAAAACTTTTGAGCCATTTTTCTATAGATTTTGGCATTTTGTTTTTGTGTATGAGGGTGAAAGTCAAAAAGATAGAATTATTTGATTTCGAATTGAACGGAAAAAAGTATTCCAGATTAACATAAAACATTTTTTTTCTTTTCATATTATTAACAATAAGTGTGAAAATGATTATTTGCGAGACTACGAAGTACGCTATTATTTTATGGTTATAATTTTTTGTATATGATAAAAATCTTTTGATATGAATCATTTACGATATTTTGCAAGTCAAACGAATAATCAGATCTGCTTCTCGAGGCTTAAAGTTTGAACGTCAAAATTTTATTATTATTATTTTTTGTAATCGAATCAATTCATGAAATAATTACATGAACATATTTCTTATTTTATTCATTTTTCCGCGTCCTTAGTTTGCGTATAATATTTACAAACGCGGACTGGGATTTAATATCATTTCAAAGATTTCAAGGCATTGTAAGAAATTTCAATAAATTCAATGGGATTGCAAAGAATTTATTAAACTTTTTAATGATCCTTGAGGATCTCAAAGGACATTTAAAGGTTTCGAGGATTTTTTAAACATTCCAAGGGACTTCACAAAATTTCAAAGGATTTTAATGGATTTTCAAAGAATTTCACAAGAATGCAGGGTTTTTGTAGAATTTCACTCTGTGAAAACAAAGTATTATTACAGGGCTAGTTTCAGGTATTACATTAAGACTCAGAAAAAAGAGTCTCGAGTGATACTAAAATGATACCACTAGTGGGAACTGGTAGGAACCCAGGTTCATTTGTTTTACATTGAAAATAACAGCACGAAATTATATTGAAAAATAGGACACGAAAAAAATGACACCATAAAAAGGAGATCTCTTATAGTTTTTAAAGTGCAGGGAATTGAAGTAATTTTCAAATATTTCAGGGTATTTCACAGGATTTTTGAAAGTACATGCGGTTTTGAAGAATTTCCTTGAATTTAAGAAAACTTTTAACATTTTCAAATCTTTACAGGATTTTAAATCAATTTCCAAGAATTTCATAAGTTTCTCGAGAATTTGAATCATCTGAAGTGATTTTGATGGCACTCAACAAAGTATTTTACTGCATTTTTCAGGATCTCAAAGGATTTCATAGGAGATCCTATATTTCGAGGAATATAATTATATTTAATACAATTTCACGGAATTTTTCAAATTTGTATGAATCTTAAAATTTTCATTTACCAGAATTAAGAGATTTTGTAGGACTTTAAAGATTTGAAAAGATTTTCCACTATTTCCAGGTATTTCTAAAGATTTGAAAATTTGACAAATATTGGGATTTTTAAAACGATTTCAAAGAATTTTCAGTAGATTTCAATAATTTAAAGATATTTCTAAGGATTTCAAAGATTTTAACGTATTTTAAGTTTTTAAAAGTTTATTTGCAAGTATTTTAACAAGATATATGAAGAATTAATTGCTAAATAATTGACTGCTAATTAAGTGAAAAAATGGATTTTGATTTATGCATACATAACATGATGAAAATTGGTTGAAACAACGGTTGTTAACAACAAAAATTATTTATTGTCATCGAAATGTCCTTAAAAAATTAGAAGTTACTTGTTTACAATTGATTGCGTCAGAAGAACTAAGTTTGTGCCTTAGAAAATAGCAAAATAGAGCATTTGTTAATTAAGATTGTTTGATCAATTATCAATTTTTATTGGATGACCAAATATGATTCTCAGATTTCATGGCCATGTAAGATATGATCAATTACGAACAAAAATTATTCATTCCATCATAAATACCTAATCTGGATAATTGTTTGTAAAATAACAACATATTTATTAACTTTCAGCAATTTAACTGAAAAAACTCTTTTTAACCTTAAATTGTTCAAATTTAGTGCGAATCATATCGGATGATAATTGCCTTCGGAAAATCAGTTTGACCACGGATGTTCTTTTTGTCCCACTGGGGGCGGCTGCGGAATTTTTTAAAACAATGTGTTCATAAAAATGATAACTTTTATGACACATGTACATCAAAAAATAATATTTTCTGGCTTTCAAGAAGCTTCAATGAGAAAAATCATTAAGGTGAATGTCCCAGTAATCGTGACGGTCCCAGTAATCGTGGAACTTGGTTATAGTTTGAATATATTGTTACAAAAATGTATTAAAAGTAACATTTAATGATGAAACTCACTTATTTTTAGCATTTTATAATACCAAATAGAAATTAGATCCATTCAAATAAAATAGAAAGCAAGAACATTGGCATCACGATTACTGGGACTAAGGTCACGATTACTGGGAAGTTTACCTTATTTCTACGAAGAAATGTTCATTCATGCAATTTTTTATACTATTTGTTATTAACAATAATGATCGTTGAATTTTTGTTAAACTTCAATCTCTCAATATCAATATTGAGGTTCTATTAAAACAGAGTAAAGAATAATTTATTTGAAGAGTCTACAGTTGTGTATTCAGTTATTACATTATTTATAACAATTGTTAATTTAATTATTCGCTAAAAAGCTTGATTCAATATTAGTAATAACTTTTTTCCGTCAGAATTTATTGCAGAAAACGAAAATTTGCGCGAAGAAACTTTCCTTTGTGGCATTAGTTATGAAAAAAGGGTTAAACAACCACTGCAGGGTCCCACTGGTAGCAACTGCCATCTAAAAAATGACACCGGCTCCCAGTAGAACCGCGGTAAATCACACTTATGGGCACTTTACACAACCGTGAGATGGGTGGTCACAGGGCACGATGAAATCACAACGATAGGCCGGCGAAACCCTCGTGTGTCTTAAGGAGACGAAGCGACCGAAGGATAATAGCTTTCTGCATCCATCTCGAAAGTGCCTTGGCATAGTTTTGGCGAGCGGGTATGGCTTTAAGTTTACAATCCAGTGATAATTTTGCAACTCCGAGAGTACCTATCACAAGGAAAATTACTCACACCGAATATTTTGGGTACAGTCGTTGCAGCTCTCTGTCAAGGTGTTCATTACTCGCCTCCTTTTCTTTCTCCTTGGCAGTGATGTTGTATTCGGACATAGCCGAAAATTCGATCACGAATATAGTTCGTTTCTCGAAGTCTTGGAGAACGATGTCAGGCCTCGAGTGTGCAACGGAGACTGCTGTCCGAAAATTGTAGTTCCAGAAAATTTGGCACTTCCCGTTCTGAACAATTGAGCCGCTGGATAGTGTAAGGGCATATAAAATTCACATGGCCGTTCCGGTTGGCCCCTGTTGTCTTTAAAATCGATTTCGGAAATTAAATTTTTGAAACATATGACTTTGTAGAATATTCCATGGCGCATCTTTTTTCCTCTTATGAAAAAGTTGTATCTTTTACTGTTTCTGAAAGAAAGTGAAAAAACTGGATTTTGTGAAAAACAAAATTTAATAAATATTTTGACTTCAACTCGCTCTAAAAGACAAAATTTTGGATATTTTTACATGAAAATTAGAGGAGTTATGCTTCAAACTGTTTTAAAGATGTTATGCTCGTTTAAACTTCTCTAGTTTGTTACAAAAAAAAGCTGTTAATTTTTTTGCCAAGCAGTATCAAAATAATGTTACGCAACTTTCAAACGCTTCGTTTATCGAGGGAATTTTGAGTAAGCCCAAACTTCCAGCGAAAGAAATGTTCACTAGGGTTTAATGAAGTTTTCTGGAAAGTATTATTTCAATAGAGTGAATCGTTAGAATAATACGAGAATTCAAACTGCGCGTCAAAGAGAGATCGAGCGCGTGAGAGGTGAGAATACTTCGGCGCCTCGAACACACCGCGCCGTCCTGTCGTAGCCGCTAGGAAATAATGTTTTCTTATTCTTCTGGACAAGAAAAAATGCCCAAAAAAATGTAGTACTCACACCGTGATGTATTTTATTTCTGAACGGTTTGAAGTACATCTAATTTAATCTTCGAATATATTAAAAAACTATGTATATATCTTATCACAGGTATCTTTGGACGAAACTATACGTACATACATGTGCTATGGTATCAGCCTAGAAGTTTTCTTATGTCTAATTTTCATCGGAAAATATACTCTGGTGTCCGTCTATAAGTTCCCTTATGTCTAATTTTCATCGGAAGTGAATTCTTCTTCTGATAAGTCTTTTTCGTCAGAAGCAGCTTTTTTAGTTTTCTTTGTGGTCTTTTTAGTTCCGATAGTCGCAAAATAATTCTCAAAAAACGTTTTTCCTTCTTCGCTTAAATAGGGCATCAAAGTCTTAACATCTTTAACTTTTGCCGCTGCGATACCAATTTTAGGGGGGGAACTTCTTTGAAGCTCTTCCAATTTAATCTTAGGATTTAAGTGAAAATTTTTTACATTTTCATTAGAATAATTATCTATCACGTACTGAATTTAGAAAAAAAAGAAACTTAAAGGTATATGATATTAAAGTATAATATATTTTTTGTAAAATTTAGTATTTTCCCTAGTAAAAATTCTCATTATGACACGTTTATCCTCCAATTGCAACACAGTCTACGATAAATTGATATAATTTTATGAGAAATTGATATAAAAAGTTTCTCCATGTAATATTGAAAAGTATTAAAAAATTACGGTTTCGCGCTTTTTAAATTTTGCAACATTTAATACCTTGTTTCTTTTTGCTTTACGAACGTTCTCAGCCCAATCTGCTTCATTTCTAGATTTTTTTCTACCACGAGGAGGTTCTGATGAACACGATGCCATTGTAGTTTAACGACTTGATACAATTTTCACTTTATAAAAAAATAATTTTATCCGTTGCACTGAATAAATTAGTCTTTCGAAACATAAACAGTCAGGGCTTCTGGTGCCGAAGCATTGTTTACACTTAATGTGCGCTCTTCTGTTTTCCTGCGAGAGTATTTTAAAGAAATTCGCACGCGGAAAATTCGCAGAAAAAACAAGAGCGAGTAGAATCGGCAGAGACTCGGCGTAGTAGAATCGGCGTGCTCTCAAGCGCTCGAGAAAGGCAAATTAAATGCTTATGATTTTCTAACCGTGAGATGAATTGACGTGAAAAATCGCAAAAAATGTTATTATATCCTTATAAAGATTTCTTTTGCTGAAAGTTTCGCTCACGTGAAATTACCTAGATAAACAAAGTGATCGAAAATTTTCTCTCCTATCAGATACGACAGGACGGCGCGGCGAGGTCGAGGCGCCGAAGTATTCTCACCTCTCATGCGCTCGATCACTCTTTGACGCGATATTTGAATGTTCGTATTTTTTTAACGATTCATTATATTGAAGTATTACTTTCCAGAAAACTTCACTGAACCGTAACGAACATTTCTCCCGCTCGAAGTTTGGGCTTACTCAAAATTCCCTCGATAAACGAAGCGTTTGAAAGTTGCGTAAAATTATTTTGATACTGCTTGACAAAAAAATTAACAGCTTTTTTTGGTAACAAACTAGAGAAGTTTAAACAAGCATATCACCTTTAAAACAGTTTGAATCATAACTCCTCTAATTTTCATGTGAAAATATGCAAAATTTTCTCTTTTAGAGCGAGTTGAAGTCAAAATATTTATTAAATTTTGTTTTTCACAAAATCCAGTTTTTTCACTTTCTTTCAGAAACAGTAAAAGATACAACTTTTTCACAAGAGGAAAAAAGATGCGCCATGGAATTTTCTACAAAGTCATATGTTTCAAAAATTTAATTTTCGAAATCGATTTTAAAGACAACAGGGGCCAACCGGAACGGCCATGTGAATTTTATATGCCCTTACACTATCCAGCGGCTCAATTGACTCTATCCCCCTTGGAGCGTTCGGCAGGGCAGGGTCGCGATGAACACCGTACGTGCGACAAAGATGGGTCCCTCTACTGCTTGATCAAGCAGCGGTTGGGGAAGCGCTCCACGTTGCAGAGGTGGGCACTTTGATTTTGTAATGATTGAATCGAAACGTGCTAAAGCTCTGGGTGTTTCTGGCACCACAGAGTGTGCATTAGGGTGGCTCAAAAATGCATGGCAAATTTTTTTTTAATGCTGGAGGGCAACGATCCCCCCCCCATTCCGTTCCAAATCCGAAAAAAGAAAATCCCTAAGTTTTGTTTTTTCTTTTATTTTATTTTAACTGCTGCCGGTTTTTACTTGGAGTTTTCCATGTAAAATGCATGGGGAAAAATCACTTTTTTCAGTTTTCGATATAATTTTTCAGGATTCGAAAAAATTTAACGGGAAAGTATAGAGGCTTGTAGAGAATTATCCAGCGAAGATTTTAATGTATCGGACATATGGTTTGACACCCCTAACACACCCCCACGAGTCCCTGAAAACTACCCTTAAAACCAAAAATATCAATTCTCCATAAAAACGACCTTTTTGGCATTGTATTCTCGTATTTTTTTACCTAATATTATTCATATTGGTCCAGTGAAATATTTATTAACAATAATTGATCAATTTTCGATTATTTGAACAATTGGTATTTGTGTTAATAATTTGTTTAAAAAATTTTTTTTCCATGAAAATCATGATTGTTGGTCTAGTGGAACATTTAACAACATTGATTAATACATTTTTAAATATTTACACAGATTCCATTTGTCTAAAAAATATTATTTCCAAGAATTCGTTCAACTGGTAGTTTATTATCGTTAAGTGACATAAGGTAAGGAGGGGCAGCGCCAACCGGTGGGGCAAAGGCAACTTTGCTTATAACATCGCTATTATTTAACAATTTTAATATTACATTGCATCAAATAAATCTATTTTATCACAAAGATAGTGTCACGTACTAAAATCTTGAAAATTAACGATGTAAAAGAAAAATTATGCAGAAAACAGTTTTGACAACGAAAGAATGGACGATTCACTGGCCGAAATATAAAGTTTTCAACATTAATGGCAATACTTACAGTATGAAAATTTTATATTTTGACAGATTAAACAATATCTCATTATTTCATTATAATAGTTGAACCTAATTCAAGTCCCAAATATTTTAAATATCGTAAATAGATGAGGCCTCACCAGTGGGGCAAGCATAACCAAAATAATAGCTAACACGTTCTTAGGTTATAAACGTGTCATAAGTTTTGTCGATAAGTGATCGGTAATGCAGAACAGCAACTTATCTTCTGGGCTACATGCCAGAAACTATTAAACATTATTATTTTATATCCGGTCGGTAGAGCGGGTGTTTTGCGTTGGTATGGTAGAAACCTTTGCGCGTAGTCCGTCTCTTGTGCAATGTCAACGCATAAGAGGTTATATCACAGCTGTCACTATTTTCATTAACAATAACTTATTCTTCTTGCTGGATATGTTTAAAGGTAATTTTTTCAGTACATAAAATACCAAAGACGCGAACCATCATGTTTTGCCATCTTCAGATGTTTTGATTTTCATAAAAAGCTGCGGTTGCCTTTGCCCTCTGGTGTGGGGCAAACGCAACGAAATACAGCTTGTTGGAAATAATTGAATTATTAAATCATTGTTTCATTAATGTAATTAATACTTGTAGAAATATGATATACAATATTGTAGGACTCGAAATTTAAAAAAAAATTGGATCAATTCCACATCTTATTAACTTTAAAAAAGTCATTGACTGTTAACTGGTGGACGCTGCCCCTCCTTACCATACATTTATTTTCAAATATTTCTCAATTGTCAAAACAATAAATTATTATTTATATTCAACTAATAATCAAGGTTGTATAATAATGAATTTTCGCATTTACATTTGACCTGTATTATTTAACAAACCCTCCCTTGTTTCCACAAACTCAATATTTTAGCTTTTTTCTTACATAATCTTAATGTATATTGTCTATCACTGTGTCGCGACATGATGTAGTTTTTTTGCTATCTGGAAACATTTTCCTATACCTATAAATTTATGTTATTAAAGATAATAAACTGCCAGTTCGACGAGTTTTTAGTCAAAAAACCCTTATGTTTTAAAAAAATAAAAAATGTTTGAGAAAAATTATTCAAACAAATGGAATTTGTTGAAAAATTTGCGAATTAATTAACAAGTGTTGATAAACATTCCATTGAAGAAATAATAATAAACTGTAATAACAAAATTCCGATTGAAAATTATTTAAACGAATTCCATTTGTTTACATAATTGAAAATTAATTAAGACATGTTAATAAATATTCCACTAGACCAATATAAATAATTTTTGGTAAAAAAATTATGAGAATACAGTGCTCAAAAACTCGTTTTTATGAAGAATTGATATTTTTGGTTTTAAGGGTGGTTTTCAGTGACTCGTAGGTGTGTGTTAGGGGTGTCAAACTAATATGTCCGATATATGAAATTCTTCGTTGGATAAGTCTCTACAAGCCTCTATACTTTCCCATCACATTTTTTCAAATCCTAAAAAATTATCCCAAAAACTGAAAAAAGTGACTTCAAGTCAAAACCGGCAGCAGTTAAAATCAAAGAAACGAAAAAACAAAAATTAGGATTTCACCGGGATCGGGTGCTAATCTGAAAAATTGCACCCACTCCCAGCGAAATCTCGGTAGAATTTAGCTGCAACCACGTCTCACGACTCTACTGAAGTACTTGCTTATATAAATTGTTTATAACAATTCACTCGTACATTTAATTTATTATTGGTGTTTCTTAAGTACATGTACGTGAATTCTGTTCAATAGCGAGGTTGTTTAAGCAATTCTCTTTCAAATCAAAAATGATATTCTTCAAATTGCCAATTTTATGACTATATTTTACTACATATTGTTGCACAAAAAATTTAATTTAAAAATCGAGGAGTTCGAGGACCTTAGAATTTTTATTGGGAAAATCGAGTATTCCAGAAATGCATATAAATACAGCCTACACGAAAATGCTACATTGATCACGCAATAAAAATTGTATCATTTTAAGGATTATTTTTAGTCTGGATGTCATAAAATCTCGAGGTGCACAGATGATAAAAAAAAGTCTTTAATTGGATCTGTTTTACTTTCAATGCAAGGCAAACGAACCAGATCCAACATTATTCGATGTACTTGTTATAGATATAATAACCTTATGCATACATATATGTATGAAGTAAGAAAGAATTTTCCTTGAAAGGGGGAAGCAGCGAGGAAAAGAGGAAGAAAGGAAAAAGATAGAAAAAGGTGGAAAAAGATGGAAAAGAGAAACCGCTGACGGGGAGGGAACCTTTATTGGACAAGCGTGGGTATTCATGAGGGTATTCGGTGCTATTCTCCCTCGAATAATGGTATCGCGCACATCCGAGTAGGTGGAGAATAAGGGAAAAGGAACGAAAGGTTTGAATGGCCAGACAAGAGAAGCTACTTTGTACGTTTTAGTATAGGATTCCCATGCAGAAACTTTGCCAAAAACTGAATCACCTCTTCACACATCGGTTTTTTGTTAAAAAATCATGAAAAGATTATTTTTTTTAATTACTAGAAAACCAACACGCGCACTATGCGCAATATTATTTATTTTGTCTCAGAAATAGGTAATTACCAAATTTGTAATATGACAAAGGAATAAGATGTACCGCGGTGCAAGTCTTCCAACTTCTGGTTAGATCAGGTTGTAGCCTAGTTAAATCAAAAATATAAGGAAATAAACTAATAAAATTATTTAGCATGATAAAAATAAATATTTTGAAACCAAATAATTTTTGTTTAAAATAAACGATTTCGAGAGAAAACGCTGACATAATTTATTATTGTTCAAATATTGTAAATATTAATTAAAATCTAATGATTTTTCATTAACCACAGCAAGTATAGACGAAAAACATTAAGACAGCATAACAAAAAATTGTTTAGGATAGATAATTATTTTTTAAAAACGCGAGCATGATCTGAACGTGTTCAAAAATTTGTTATCTTTTTCAAATCTAGTGATTTTTTATCAAAAGTACCGATTTCCTATAAAATAAAACGCCAAAAAACCCAAAAATTAAAATTGTACAAAAATAATGAATTTAATGGCTCTGAATATGATAATCTGAAAAAAATTAATTTCTAAATTGAAAATACCAATTTTTGACAAGAAAAACACTAACCTAACAAAAAAATATTCCGAATTGAAAATCTCTTTTGAAATTTAATGAGTTTTTACCAAAAATACCGATTTTCGGTGAAAAATGCCAACAAATCTAAAATTGTTAAAACATTTTTGAATCTTCTTTGAATTGTTTAAAATAATTTTTTTTTAAATTGAAAAGACCAATTTTTCCAAAATTCAATCAAAAATCACATGATTCAAGTCTAATGATTTTTGATTGAAAATGCCAATTTGAGGCGAAATACACCAAAGTTACCTAAAGTTGTTGAATAATTGTAAAGATTCCTTGAAATATAATAATTTGTTATTAGTGATACCGATAAGCTCCAAGGAAACCCCCTGAGGGAACATAACAGACATTTTTTCAGAATTGTAAATCTACTTAAAAATCCAAAAATTTTTGTTTAAAAAAACTGATTTCCTGTGAAAAACGTGAATTTAACCTGAAGCTGTTCAAAAATTAGAAATATCATTTGAACTATAATAATTTTTGTTTCAAAACACCAGTTTTTAGTGTGAAACGCTGACGTAATCTTAAATAGTTAAAATAATATGAACCTTAAAAATCTAATGAGTTTTGTTTTAAAATGCCAATTTCCGGTGAAAACGCTAACAAAACCGAAGAGCGTGAATTAAAAAAAAAACATTTTCGTCGTAAAACGCTACCATAACCTAAAAATTCAAAACAACCTGAAATTTTTGTAGTTTTTATAGTTGAAATATAGAGTTGGAGCAATATATCGAGTGTTTGAAATATAAAATTGATGTGACCCAGAAACTTGTGTTTGCAGCTGAAAATTTTATAGGTCATACGAAAGCTATTCAGTTTACTGAACATTTGAACAATAATCTGCTTTCGAAACAAACTCTCTTATCGGGAATTATTTTATAGATTATCTCTTAAGCCTTTGCAAATCAACTAATCAGCTTAATCAATTTATAAATAAAATACGTGAAATATGAAAAGTTCATTTTGAAATAAGAGACCGTTGAACAACTTCGTCACATTGCCAGGGTTAGGAGGCTGGTCAAGTTTTGTGACGCATGGGGAGGGATTACCTTCCCCTTTTTCTCAAATTAAAATAATCCATTACAAAATTTCAACTATTTTGCACTAAAAGTTTTTTTTTAATACTGGAAAGTCTACTATTATATTTTTACTTAAGCTTTCATTTCTTTTGGTTAAAAATTGGACTATCTAGGTGAAGATTTAGCTATTTAGTTGAACATTCGTTTCCTTTTAATTTGAAATTAATCATTTTTAGTTGGAAATTCAACTATTAAATTTTTCATTGAGAAGTAATTTATTTGTATTGAAAACTCAACTACTTGGATGGAAGTAGAACTGCTTTTTTTTAACATTCCTCTTTTTTCGGTTGAAAGTTTAACTATTTTGATGAAAATTTGCTTTTTTGATTTAGAATCATCTTGTAAATTCTTCTTTCTAAGTATGAAATTAATATCCTTGATTGAGAATTCAACTACTTGATTAATAGTTAATCTACATTGTTAAAAACTCATTTCATTAGTTCAAGATCCATCCCTTCGCCTGAAAAATTAACTATTTTGTTGAAAATTTGTTTTGTTTTTCATTGAAAATAAATATTTTGAACTGCAAATTTAACTATTCCATTTTTATTGGAAAATTGATCATTTTTGCTTGAAAATTGATCATTTCTCAAACAAAATTAAACGTTTTTAGTTATTTTTGGGTTAAAAATGCAACTGTATTGCAGAAAATTCGTCTTGTTTAAAAATTCAACTGCTTCGTTCAAAATTCGAATTTTTTGTTTGAATATTCTATTATTTTGATGGAAAATGTAACTATTTGGTTTAAAATTTACAGTTTCGTTGGAAATTGACAATTTGATTGACACATTTTTTCTCTCTTGACTGAAAAATCTGTCTTGGTTGAAAGTTCAACTCTTTTGTTGAAAATTCGTCTTCTGGATTTGAAAATTCATCTCTTTTGGTAGAAATTTTGTCATTTTTTTGTTGACGATTTACTATTTTAGTTATGAATTTAACTATTTTGTTAAAAATTCATATTTCATGGTTTTTGGTGGAAATTTAATGTTTTTTACGTAGGATCTTGATTATTCGGTTGAAGATTCCTCTTTGTAGTTTGAAACTTCGAATATTTCTTTAAGTATTGAACTATTTTATTGAAAATGCGTCCTTTTTGCTTGAAAGTTAAACTATTTTTATGCAAATGCAATAGTTTTGTTGGTATTTTTTGTTTTAATACTACTTTTTTTTATTGCCACTATTTCTTATTAAACTTGAGTCTTATTGTTTAAAGGAATTCATCCATTTTGTTCAAAATCCATCTTCACAGGTTGAAAATTCAACAATTTTGTTGTAAATTCGTTCCTTCTGCTTGAAAGTTCAACTATTTGGTTGTAAGTGCACCTATTGGGTCTCAAATGATTTGTTTTACTTGTTTGTTACAAATTCAACCATTAGATTAAAAAAATATTTTTCTTGGTTTAAAAATTATGTTTTGTTTTTTTAAAGTCAACTTTTTTAATTGTAAATGTCACTGTTCGGTCTAAAATTATTTAATTTGTTAAAAATTCAAGTATTTGGATATAAAATCATCTTTATTGGTTAAAAATTCATCTTTTCGAGTTTTTCTTTGTTTCTGAAAAATTAAAATTTTAGCTTAAAAAATTCAAATTTTTCGTAAAAAATTAATTTCTCTTGCTAGAGAATGGATCTTTTTTTGTTGAAAATTCAACTATTTTGTTATAAGTGCAATATATTTCGACTTAAAATCTTGAGAGCTTTATACAGAATGTTAGAAAATAATGGGAAGAGAAAAATATCTTGGAAGGGAACCATTTGCGGAGAATATGGCCAACACAAAAGTCGTAGCATATTTGATGCCCGATCGAATGGGGACCTTGAGCTTGAACGTCACCGTCATTCCAAGGGCAAATTGTTTTCTTAAAATGAGAACCCTATTTCTGACCCCAGGAACTCAGAGAGCGGAAAATGTCAGTCCAGTTATGACCATCACTATTTGAAAATTTGACCCGGAAAGGTCATGGCAAGTCAAGTTCAAGGCCACCAAATGATCGGGGGTCGAGAATGCTACAACTCTTGCGTTGGACATTTTTTTCAAAAATGCATGCCAGGCAATTCATCCTGCTGTACGTTGTTTACCTTGCTATGACCTTCCCAGGAGAAATTTTCGATTGGCCAAAGTCATATCCGGATGTAAAATTTTCCGTTCTCTCAATTCCAGGGGTCAAAAATAGGGGATCCCATTTTTAAAAAAAATCAATTTGACCTTAAAATGACCGTAAAGTTCATGGTTAAGGTCAAGTTCATTATTCGATCGGGAGTAAAAAATGCTAGAACTTTTGTTTTGGTCATATTCTCGGAAAATGGTTTCTTTCCAAGATATTTTTCTGTTCCAATAATTTTATCTATTAAATTCAATATGGTAATTAAGATATGTACAGATTTGTCCATTTTTTCGACGATTATGAGAGAAAAAAATCCCTAATCTTCAAAATACACCAATATTTGAAGTTTTCAATTTGATCTTTTCGATGAAATGAATGTATTGAACTATAAAAACCTTCTATGGTCCAGTAAGCACAGTGTTCAACATATAATATGAACAGTCCCGAACTACGTTGTAGCGGTTTTTGCCCTGTTTTGAGAATTTTTTGGGCTGTGAAGTCTGTTAAAATATTATGTTTGCATGTGTGATTTTTTTAGGCATTTATCAAATGAAACAGAGGAACAAAATTTGATTCGAAAGAAGGGGGTGTTCGTTTTTGTGGCGCCAACCTGTCTGACCTGTGATGAAGAAGGGAAGGGATGGAAAATGCGTTCAAAATACCGCGACGTAGTTTTTGAACGGTCTCGAAAATGGAAGGCAGTATAAGAATTTTCGAACTCAATATTCAGGTTGTCTCGCTAAGAGATGGCACGTGGTGTGGCAGTTAAAATCGTAGGTAGTAGATCTCCAAATATTGAAATCGATCTACTTGAAAATTTAAGACCTTTCTAAGTAAAATAATTGGCAAGCGATGGTCATGGATGCTGAGATATAAGCTTTAGATCCACTTCTTCTGCTTGAGGGTTCGGTTGCCGCCTCGCACTCTGCAAGAGCCTCGGCAGCCCATGCGATGAAAACTAGGCTAAGCAAGGGTTGTTCATCTCCGCAGAGTCGTGGCACCAGTACCTCTATTGGACAAAAAGGTTCTCTAAGTACTTAAAGCCGTTGTTCTTGGTGGTTCGGAATCCACCTTAAACTACAGAATACTCTCCCACAACCAAGTAAGTATGTGGGGACGTGTAAACAAACTAGAAACTTCTATTCCATAAAAGTAAAACAATTAATTAATAAAAATATGAATCAATTTTGTTATAATATATATTTTTTTAAGTGGCGATTCCGATATGGAGAAAAATATGTCTCCGCTTTCACGATAAGCTTGTGTAGGCTAGGTGATAGAGAAGAAGGGAGACGGATAGGAAAGTGGCAAAGTACCCAGGGAAAATGGATTTCTATCTCGATCCACGACTGTCGGTGAATGGCGCCGTTCCACTTCTTTGACGGGACGTCGAAAATTGGGAGCCCCGTTGCGAGACGGTGCGATCAAATTGAGACGAAATGGGTTGGATGAAACGAAATGTGCAAATGAAGCCAATATGCGCGTCGTCTCCATCCAGCCGTACCTCTATCCGGACAACGATATTTCCCCAGTTTCACGGAGCTTCGCACTCGTCACCGCAGATTCCTAGAAATCATTTTAAATTAACTTTATTTGGCTCACATTACGTTCTCTGCTCGACAAATGCATGTAAAGTTGAATGCTTCATCGTTGGTTTAACGAAAAGATTCTCGCATTAGAATGTGCTTCTAAGGGGAAATAATTAAGAAGGGATTTTCATAGTGTTTTTTGAGTGAAATGCTCAAAGACTATAGAAATTGAAATTATTTTTTATCCATTTTTTCGCATAGGCATTCAAGTAGTGAATAATAATTTATAGAAAATATTATTGGATTGATAATTAGAAGTCCTCAAAATGTAAAATTAGGTTGGTAAATTTAATTTGAAAGAGGATAAATAAAAGGATTGTGAAGCTAAAGGTTTAAAATTCCAAATTTTTATGTTCACAAGTGTTCTAATTTGAAATGGGCAAAATTGTAATTAATAATTGTCAATTTTCTACTTTTTAAGGATTCGTAACAAAATCGTCGAATGAATTGAAGAAATTATGTGGGAATAAATTAAAAATTCCCGTCAGAACGCAGTAATATCATCAAAGTTATTTTTATGTAGCGACAACAAATATAATAAAAAGCGGTCGGTCGGAAAAACAAATTTGGAAGCTTGGTTAATTTTAGATCAAAAAAGGTAAATTTTCAACTAAACAGTTGAATGTTTAACTAATAAAGATGAATCCTTTACAAAAATCGAATGCTTATACTTTCAATGAAAATTAAGTTTTTATAAAAAAGAAGAATTTGAAGAAAAATGGTTTAAATTTTAACCAATTGATTGAATTTTAAACTGAAAAAGATCAATTTCCAACCAAATAGTTAATAGTTCAACCAAATAGTTTATATTAAAGAAGATGAATTTTCACCAAAAAATGGAATATTTATATTTTCAAATGAAAAATTAGGTTCGAAAAAAATTTCCAAGAAATTAATTAAATTTTCTACTGAGGAGATGATTTTTTAAATAGAATTATGCCTCACTGGCCGAAAAATACATTTTTCACCGTTAAATTGATTTCTAACAAAACAAAAAAATATTAATTTTAAACTAAGATGATTAATTTTCTTCGGAAAAAGACAATTTTTATGAAATATTTAAATTTTCAAACAAAATTAAGCTTTTAAAAAAGAAAAAAACTAATTTTCGACAAAAATAATGCCAGTTTCTGCCACGAAGATAAAATTTAAACTGAAATTATGTTTCTTTGAAAAATTTTGAACTTTAATTTACTTCAATTTACAGTCGAAACTGCAATGGTGAACTTTTCATTCAGAAAGAATAATTTTCTACCAAAAGAGAAACGATTTTTCAATCAAAAAGAATAATTTTGAATAAAAAAAGTACTTAAACTTTCAATCAAACATATTAATTATAAAAAACGAATGTTCAACTTAATATGCGAATTTTTCACTAAAATAGTTTAATTTTCAACATAAATATAGATTCTCCAAGAACATATACGTAATGAACAGATTATAGTCAAATTTCAAGTTGAAAAAATAGCTTTCGAAAGAAAAAACGAATTTTCAAAGATAAAGTTGAATTTTCAAGCAACAGGATTAATTTTCTACCGAAAAAGACCGAATTTTAACACAATACATGCACTTTTAAATAAATAGTTGAATTTTCATTTTAAATAGATACATTTTGGATGAAAATGGAATAATCAAACTTTCATTTGAAAAAATTATGGATAACAAACGAATCTTCAACAAAATGTGTAGATTTTTCATCAAAATAGTTTAATTTTCAACAAAAATATGAATTTTCGATAAATTCATATATGATGAATAAATTACAGTGTAATTTCCAGTTTGAAGAAATTTCAACAACAAAAAAACGAATTTTCAACCAAACGGATGATTTTACAAGCAAGAAGATTAATTTTCTAGAAAAAAAAACAAATTTCAGCAAAATACATGAATTTCCGACTAACTATTCGAATTTTTTACTTAGTTAGATATATTTTAAACAAGAAAAGAATACTCAAACTTTCAGTTTAAAAAATTAGTTATAAAAAGGAAGTTTTCTATGAATAATTCATACATGATAAATGAATAATAATCAAATTTTTAGATAAAAAAAATAGTTTTCAACGAAAAACGTACGAATTTTCAACAAAAAAGATGAGTTTTCAAGCAAGAAGATTAATTGTTCACCAAAAAAGCAAATCTTAAGAAAATACATGAATTTTCAACTAAATAGTTGCATTTGCAACAAAAATATAAATTTTCCGGCAAGAAGAATAATTTTTCACCAAAACAGACGAATTTTTAAGAAAATACATGAATTTTCAAACAAACAATTGAATTTGCAAATAAAAAGTATAAATTATATATTAAAACGTGAATAGATAAATTTCTAGTTGCAAAATTGTTATCTGAAAACACCAATTTTACTACAATATAGTTCAATTTTTTACCAAATAGATTAATGTTTTACAAAACGATTGCAGTTTCTTCCAAAAACATGAATTTCCAAAAAGAAGATTAATTTTCTAGCAGAAACAAAGAATTTTCAACAAAATACATACATTTTCAACTGAAAAAGATGGATTTTCAACCAAAAATGGAATAGTTATGTAATTTTTAAATTCAGAATATCAATAAAAAAAGCAAATTTTAACAAAATAGTTTATAACAGAGTTTTGCCTTCACCTCTTTTTTGATGATTGAGCTCTTTTAATTTCTATTATGTCAGAGCTAAAATTTGTTCTCTTCAAAGGTTTAAATGCTTTAAAAATTGTGTATAATATGAGCTCAGATTGAAGCCTATGTGTCTATTTTTTATGTCGATATTGCAAAAATAGTCAAAATGAAATAGTCAGAATAAAAATTAAATGAATATGCATTCTCAGGAAACTTTATAGAGACTTCGTGGATACATGTTCCATATATTTACAAAAATATTGTTCTTACCACAATAATATTGAAATTTTTCCAACTTTTCTGTTACAATTTTAAGTTCTTGCACTATGATAGGAACATTTTATAGACTTATACTGATAAAATGTTTTGATAATGTAGAAAAATAGCTTTAAAATGAGCTTCAAAAAATTTAAAAGATGTTGATTTTTTTAAATATTACCTCAAATTGAAGAAAACATTGAAATTTACATTTTCTTCAATATCTTCTTAAAAAATAGATAAATTGGCTTGAAAAGAAAAAATGTTAGCTCTGACATAATTGAAACTGGAAGTACTTAATCGATCTTGAAAAAAGAGGTGAACGCAAAATCCTGACCAGTAGTGTAAATTAATCTGAATTACGTGGATTACTTCGGGTTACATGTAGATTATTCCGAATTACTTAAATTACACTGGATTACAAGTGGATTAATTCAGAATACTGGGGTTATTCTGGATTACAAGTGGATAACGTCGGACCGCCCTGGATTAGTAGAATTACACCGGAATATCAGTTTGAATTACCGAGTGGTCCAGAAGATTACCAAAGTTGTTTCCCCCTCTGGATTCGGTCTTTTGCACTCTTTTGTTGGAGCTTTAATTATTTTCGAGCTTTTTTTCTCTTTGAAATCTTGATGAGACAAGTTTGCTAAAAAAGGCATACGTAATTAGAGGAGGATAACCTGAGATCGTAAGCAACTCTCGGCTCATCTTCCTCATTTTATGATGTCTTTCTTGTCTAGTGTACACGCAGTATGGCTCGATGAAGCGAGTAGCTAGGACGGTATATGAAAGGCGATGAGGAACTTATCTGAAATGACATCGGTCGGACCCTCGGAACACCAAAGGGCTTATTTCCGAAGAGCGAGTCATTGTCGCCCTCCTTTGTGACCCAGCAGGTGACCCTCTTGGTCCTCCACTCGAACAGCTCTTCGCTTCGGTTTTAGCCGTTCCACTCTCGATCCTCTCAAAACACCCTCTCCCTTCTTTTTGCCTCTACAAAATAGGAGGATGACTTACTATACTGCCGCCCTCATGAAAAAACTGTACAACTTTTTTTGTGGTTGATTCTAAACCAATCTATTCAGACTATTACATTTTCAAAAAGAAGAAGAAATCATTTTAAAAAACATACATTACTAAAAAAATTATAATATTTAGAACATTTTCTTGTACAAAATTTAAATAAAAAGATTTATTTCGAAAAATTGAGGTAAAAATTGTTTGTCCTCAATCAAAAGAACTTTCAAAAATGTTCCTAGCAAACCCTGCAGACAAAAACGAATTTTTATTTCAGTTTCTCTATTTAAAAAAAGCATTTAAGATCGAAACGAAACCTGCTTTTTTATGTAATTTTTATGTAATCAGAACATGAACGAATTCACAAATCAAAATAACATAGGTGAAGAAGTTCTACAATATAGTTTATATATAGGGGACAAAACATTGATATTTTTCATTTTTTCCATGTAGAAAAATGTATAAAACAAACGAAAAATATTTCTTCACCTGGGAAGATTTCCAAACTACACTGAAATCTGAAATTAAGTAACCTGGGTTCTCGGACTTCCTAGAATTTCAGTCCTCGGCATTTTGATGATACGCCGACCGCGGGACTGAAAGGGAGCTGGTGCTTAGTCATGCATGACCAACAGCAGCGTAGCGAAAAAGCGGGAATTACCATCAGCACATTAGTTGCGTCAGCTATGATCATGCGTCCTAATCCATCAGAAATGGTTCACACGGTCCTGACTATTGACGTTTGGATTGCCTGGATTTGTGATGAAGGCCACTGCAAGCTATTGCCGAAACCGTGCATGAATCCAGGCTTAAGCGTACCTCCTTTCCGACTCATTAAGGACAAATTACATAACAGAATTCACATAATTCCTGAAAATAAAAACCATAGATATATATACAAGAAGTTACATTGTCTAATTTCCTATCTATTGGTGAAAATTGATTAACCTATAAAAGTTATTTTTTATAACCAGAATGAAGAATCAATTTAACTAATCAGCTGCTCTCTGATTTTTGTTGATTAAATCATCCTCCTTAATAGCTTTAACCGGTCCTCCATTCATATTATATTCATATCTGTAGTTTTCCTACAAATAATCGCTTGCCCCGTGCGCGCGCTATTTTTTTTGGCTCACACAATTTTTAAATAAAATGAAATATAAAATTAATATCAATACTAGGTTTTTGTATTTCCCAATATCTATTATTCAAAATAATAGAAAAGAAAATCAAGGGCAATATCAATATTGACTTCAGCATGATGACATAATATTTTTGTAGCTAATGATTTTTATTGACAATAGCAATTTCAAATAAAACACACTAACACTATATAACCAACATTTATTCAAGATTGTAAATCTTCTCTTAAACCTAATTTTTTCTTTATAAAATAACCGATTCCCTTTGAAAAATTTTAACGAAACCTAAAATTGTTCCAAAATTGTTCATCGTTTTTAAGTTATACCAACTGCCTACAAAAACACTAACATAATCTAAAATTATTGAAAGATTATAAATCTTGTTCAAATTATGATTTTTGTTTGAAAATATTAATTTTCTATGTAAAACGCCAAAATAACCTAAAATTGTTCATAAATGATCAAACTTCTTTGAAATCTCACGATTTTGAAATAAAAATTTCAATTTTCGACAAAAAAAACACTAACACAATCCGAAATCCTCCAAGCTTGTACATTTTATTATTTTAAACAGAAATCGATAATCTAGTGACTTTTTGTTGAAAAATACAACTTTTAGGTGAAACACATGAACATAACTCTAAACTTGTTGGTAAAAAGCAAATATTCCTTGAAATCTAATAATTTTTTGTTGACAATGCGTAACCTAAAATTAAAAAGAAAAATAAATCTTTAAAATCTAATGATTTTGATTTAAAGTCTCGGTTTCCGGTAATAAACGCGAATGATACCGAAAAACGTAAATTGTTGAAAATGTTTGAATCTCTAAAATCTAATTATTTCTGCTTAAAAGTATCCCTCTTCGATTTAAGACGCTAACATAACCTAAAATGGTCAAAAATTGTGAATCTTGATGATGGCCTTCGTTTTAAAATGCTAGTATTAGGGGAATAAACTAATAGAACATAAAATGTTCAGAAATTTGGAGTCTTCTTCGGAACTTTCTGTTTCTATACTAAAACTCTTTTTAAAAAATACTAGTTTTCAGCGAAAAGCGCTAATGTAAAACATTTATAATATTTACAATAATTTTTCAATATTTTGATGGTTTTTATTTATTCACTCAAGTTTATTAAAAATCACAAATACTTCTCAATTCGTATAAGATTTTCAACAACAATCATTGCGAGATTTTCGAGATATGTCGTAACACCACTTTTTTAGATAGAAAATTATTAATTTCATCATAATTTTAATGTTCATCAATTATTGGTAAATTGTAGATCTTCAGTTTGTCTACAGTTTTGCATGTAAATAATTTTAAAAAATAAGTTTGTTTTGTTTTAACGAATAAAGCATGTGTCGATTCATCCAAGAACGGTATTTCTATTACATTTTTTTTTATTTCATATAATATCTCGGTTCTGCCCAAATGCAGTTGTACAGTTTCTTCAGCAGGACGGCACTATATAAGCCCTCTTTTATAAAGACAGGGGAATATTCTTTCACTTACCTGTGCGCCATATTTCAAATTTTCAACATAATTTCTCAACCGAGCACTGAACGAATCCCGCGAAAAATTACGACCTCGCGCATCATATGACACATCGTCTACTTCCGGTTACGCCGGATTACTCTCTCTGCGAAGCTACAGGGGTTCTGCATATCCGGGGTCTTAATGCACTGATTTATTATTGCACGTTTGGAAATTTTTTAATTTCAATATTACTGGAATTACATTTAAACACGAAAGCTTCCAGGTGGAATGATGCACACTTAAACACTTTAAATAAACAATTATAGAATTTGGTAGCCCACATAATAAAACATATATTTTTTAATGTCCCAGTCCAATTTCCGAACCAAAAATGACATCCTGTTTGAAAAAAGTGGTGTAATCTTTCAAAAAATTTTGTTTGGCTTAAATAATTACAATAAAATTTTCGTTGAAAATTTCATCTTTTTTGGTCGAAAATTGAACTACTTTGTGGAAGGTTGAACAACTTTGTCAAAAAATAATTTTAGTTGAACATTCATGGCTTTGGTTGAAAGTTTAGATATTTTTGTGAAAATCGATTTTCTTGAATTGAAAATTCAACTTCTTCGGTGATAGTTGAACTACTTTATAATTTTTGTTAAGGTTTATCTCTTTGGTCGAATTTTATCGGTTTGAATGGAAACGTCAACTATTTGTTTCAAAATTCACGTATTGTGTTGAAAAATTGTCTCTCTTTGTCGAAAATTAATCTTCTTTGATTTTGTTGGAAACTCAAATCTTTGATTTAAAATTAATTCATTTTTCAAAAATTCGTGGTTTCGCTGTTGAAATTTCAAATATTACATTATTCGTTGGGAATTCATTTTTTTGTAGAAAACTAAACTTTTCGGGTTGAAAATTCATCTGTCTTTAAATAAATTCTTCTTTTTTGCTTGACAATTTAACGAATTTTTGTTGTTAAAAATGCAGCTCCATGGTTGAAAACTCATCTTTCTTGATCATCTTCATTTATTTTTGTGTAAATTTGATTATTCTGTTGAGAATTTAAATATTTTGTTGAAGACTCTTCTTTTTTGTTGAAAATGCAACTGTCTTCTGAAATTTTCAACTAGTTGGTTGAAAATGCAACTTTTTTTGGTCGCAGTTTAATCTTTCTCATTAAAAATTCGACTATTTGATAATAAATTCATCTCTTTTGGTTGAAAATTCAACAAATTGGTTAAAAAATTAGCTTTTTTGTTGAAAATTCAATCATTTTGTTGAGAATTCAAATATTTGGTTAAAATTTCACCTTTGTCTGAAATTCATTAAATTTACAATTTTTCTATAGTGTTTTATATCGGAAACAGGTACTTTTAAAAAAAAATCATATGATTCCAAAAAAGATAAAAAAATTTTGAACAGTTTCAGGTCATACTCGCATTTCCTCCGAAAATCGGTATAGATTTACCATTTTGGAACAATTTCAAATTATGTGAATATAATTGACCAGAAATTGCTTATTTTTAATAAAAAATATAAAGTTTGAAAGAAGATTAACAATCTCAAAAAAAAATTCCTTATGTAATTTTAATGCTTTTCTTTTAAAATTGATTTTGTTAGAATAATGATGTTGTTAAAGCGCTGTTGTTTGTCTGAGTGATATAAGTTAATGAGAAATAATATTAAGATGGTAGAG
>CAKNXH010001261.1:51141-89102 GCA_932178445.1 Andricus quercusramuli | reverse complement strand
TGAATGTATCGTAGCAAAAATGGAGCGAAACAGAAGCTCCGACTGTTTCACTAAATTAACTAAGTTATTAATGAAAAAATGTATTGTATTTAGAAGAATATTCATATGAGGAATGGAATTCTCTGAATAAAAAATGTGATGAATTTTTTAAAAATGGAAACATGAACTTCAAAGTCCTGATGAGGAAAACGTTACAGTTTTCGAAACGTCGACAGAAATAAAGAAATTTTAACATCCAATTTCTACTTATTGGTCTGAAGTATGTCATCTCTACCATCTTAATATTATTTCTCATTAAATTGATTTTGTTGATGAAAAATCATTAGATTTCGAAGAATATTTACAACATTTGAATAATGATAGGGCATGCTAGCGCTTGTCACTGGAAATCAGATTTTCGAACATATATTTGAAATTATTTTTCAGCAAAAATGCAAAGGTTTAATTGTATACGGGTGTTTTTTTTTTAACTTGAGACATCAAAGTATCTAATAAAATACGCATCCTATGAAAAAATATCCGTAATAAAAAATTTGTATTTTCGAAGAAGAAAAAGCGACTTAAAAAAAATTACCCCCCCCCCCCCCCGGAGGAAGGAGTGGGGGTAACTTTGTAATTTCAAACGGGAACCCCAATTTTTTATCACAGATTCAGAGTCTCCTTTATAAAATACGTAAGTTTTATTCGAAAATTTTTTTTCGATTCGCGAAAAAAAAACCACCTCCCCTGCTTCCTGGGCGGGGGGGGGGGGGATATTTTCAAAGTCGCTTTTCTCCCTCGAAAATAATACGTTTTTATTACGGATATTTTTTTCATAGGATGCGTATTTTTTTAGATATTTCGATGTCTCAGGTTGAAAAAAATACCCAGTATACAAAAATTTTTTCATTATTTTAATTCTGTTAATATTAATTCTTTATTCCGATTTAAAAACTGTCTGAGACAAACAAAATAATAATCGCACGTGCAGCACGCGTGTTTGCTTTCTATTGTTGGTAAAAGAGTTTGGGTTTACAAAATTTCAAGATTTTCAAAATTTCTCATAGTTTTCCAGGTTTTCCAAGATTTATATATTTATAAGATTTATAATTGTAAGTGAAGCATGCAAGTAAAAGTTTTTTTAGCAAATTTCGAGCTCTGAATCGTTTGAAAGATGGAAAAAATTAACATTGAATCAATAAAATATTAGTACCAATACGGACGATACAATATTCTTAGCCTACAAAAAAATTTTTTGTTTCGCAGGAATGTAATTAAATGAAGAAATCAAGTTTTTTTCAACCGAGCAAATCTTTTGAAACAAGAAATATTTTCTTTTGAATTATATTATTTTAATTTTGAATTATATTATACACCTTTAAAAAGTTTGAAGACTTCATACTGTATTTTTATACGGAAGTCATTCATTTTCATTACTTCGATATTCATAAGAATCAATTATGATTTGTGACGACTTTATCCCTATGAGCGTTTCGAATCACCTTATAGGCAAGCATGCGAAAACGATTCTTATCTTAAGTACCGAGGTGTAAATTGCTCAGAGGATAATAATCGATAAATTAGAGCTTTTACGATTCATCGATCACGTTTTATGCTCTCTACGTGAATGCTTCGTTTCTTAGTGTTGGATCGTAGGGATCGACTCTTGCTTCATGACTGAAACGGAAGTTACTAAAGTCCGAAAAAAACTTTCGTGGTGAGTGTTTCCCTGAAGTTGTGAGGACTCTAGTCTGCTCGTCCCAGAGGGGATTCATCCGCGAGTCTTTCCTCGACAGGACAAAGGCTCGTCGCTATGAAAGAAGCACACGCGCTACTCCCACAACTTGTGCGAAAGTCGTCAGAAGATAAAACTGCTTAGATAGAGAAATGCGCTTCCTTTAGTCAAAAAGTGAAACGGGAAACAAACCTTTTTTTCCTTTTTGACTTTTTCTCGATAACATCATTTGAGGTATGAAAAGCTAAAACCACCTAGCTCCACTTTTTAACGAAATTAAGTTTCGTGTGGGAAACGCGTGTCTGTGGGATGCAGGGTCTGGGACAAATAGGAGAGAGAGTTTTAACGCATGATAGGACATCGCACATGGAAAATGCATACTTCACACTTGTTCCCTCATTATCCTCTTTTCCGCTTTTCTAAAGAATGCCTCTTTTTCCCTGTTTTCAAGGAAGATTCCCTTCTTTTACATTTTCTCGTTTTTCGCTTGGAGGCGAACTGACTTAACAGAACCCAATAAGAAAATCCAACTACTTTTCGTTGAAAGTTAATTCTTTTCAATGAAAAAGTTAACTATTATAATTTTGGTTCAGAATTCACCTCTCTTGGTTGAAAATTCTACTATTTGGTGGAGAATTTAACTAATTTGTTGGAAATTCTTTTTTTTTCCAGTTGAAAATTATTTTCCTTAACTGAGAATTTAAGTAATGCATCTATTGTCACACCCTACCGCCATCATATGTTCGATTTTAGGTACTGCGAACGACACCTAAAATAGCACTATTTAGCATAGGCCATAAAATTCTTACCTACGGTATTTAAGGTATTCAGAGTATTTAGTTAGGATACTTAGGGTACTTAAGGTAATTTAGTATCGACTTCTTACCCCACACACGTTACTGGACTCCGTCTCTGGACCCTCTCGGGTTTCAGATTAGGACTATATGCAACGTATTTGCACTTATGGTTGACTAGTATGATAAAAAATAGTATGACACTCGGCCCCAAAGTGGCACTTTGCCTTGTGTAAATTGCAGTACTCGTCTCGTCTCGGCCAAAAAAGTGTCACTCGGCGTCCTTGTATCACCAATAACTATTTGGCAGCAAATTGATCGTTTCTAGTTGAAAATTCAAATATATTATTTTTTCATTGAAAATTCATCCTGAATGTTCATCTCATGTTGAACTACTCTTTTGAACATTAATTTTATTGGTTGAAGATTATACTATTTTCCTGAAAATTCATTTATTTTTGTTTGAAAATTAATTTTTTAAAGCATTCAAAATTCTTGGCCTAAAATTTACCATTTTTAGATAATAATTCAACTATTTGGTGACAAATCACTCTTTTTGATTGAAAATTTTTCTTTATGATTGGAAATCCGACTGCTTGCTTGAAACATCAACCACTTTATTACAAATGTATTTGTTTAGTTGAAGATTCATATGTTTGGTTGAAATTTTAACTATTTTGTTTGAAAATTCGATTCGATTAGAAAAGTTTCAAATCTTCAATTCTGAAGAATAACGAATGAATTTGAATCATTTGAACGTCGTCACAGTCACTCCTCTCCCGAAACTAAAAGGTAAATTTTTTAGTAGGACCGAACAAAAGCTATTGCTCGAAAGAGTCAGAAAAAAACTACAGACAAGTTTTGACTTTCGCAAAACATAAAGATTTTCATTTTTCGAGACAACTAAATTTGGAGAATACTGACCTAGGAACACTGTTTCGAGTCTAAAACAAAATTTTTATATTAAAGTCGGTAAAATGTTCTTTTTTTGATCTGCGACTGTCGCAAACCCCAAGAAGCTAAAAAAAAATGATGCAAATAATTTTTTACGTTTGGGAAACATTAACATTTTCTTAATTATTATGATATTAATGTTTTTTTGTGTACTTGGTCTAAAATCAATATTTTTTTAATATTGATTATTGATTTTATGATTTCCAAAAAATATATCTCTAGCTCCGCTGGGATTCGAACACCAGGTCTTTCAGATTTCCGGTCCGAATGCTCTAAACCACTAAGAAGATTTTCATAAAAACTCCTCAAAATTGACTGTCGACGTCATTCCAAATTTGTTAGATCATTCCAACATGAGAGTGATTTATATTAATTGATGTTATGGTTTTTGAACAGTGAAATATTAATTATCATGATGTTGATGTTTTTTGTCTACTAGGTCTAAAATCAATATTTCTTGAAAATTGATTTAAAAAAACGACGAAATTTGGAGAAAACTGACTGTGAAACTTTTCTCCCGAACCTAAACGTTGAATTAAAAAAAGGAAACATGAAAATCCTGCAAAACATGAAAATCTTCGCTTCGAAACTCCGCTTCGGAAAAGTGAAATTTGAAATTATTTATTGTTACAATAGATATTGGTATTTTAAAATTAAACAATGTGCAAGGTTTAAATTATAAAAATTAATTTTGGAATATATAAATATAAAATTCTTCAGTTTCAATCACTTCAATTTTTAGTTTAGAGCTTTAGATGTTTGATTTTAAAATTCCATATTTTTAGGTTTTTATTTTGTAATCGTGCAACTTGAAACGTTCCATGTTAGTCGTGAAAGTTTCGAATGATTGAAATTTTTTAATATTTAGTTTTTCATAAGTTATATTATTAGTTACTTACTTAATTTTTCACATTAATCTTGTTCTTTAATTATAAACTCTCACCTGCAGTTCTTAATTTTTAATTCACGATTAGATGTTAACGTTGTTACCTATTTTGTAATAAAAATTACCGAAAAATTATACTTGGGATTTACTGAGTTTGCAGAAAAAAGTGGGAATGCTGGAAGGATGTAGATTAAAGCTTGATGAATGCGGAGTTACTGGCTTAAATAATTAAACGCTTAATTACCGTTGGGTGAAATACGTGTTAATGAACGACATCAGCCCCAGTCGGCGATGCGTTGGAAAACTGAAAAAAGATGTGCCACCCCAGAGAGATAGGTGGACGCATTTTTTTTCAGGCATATTTCCTGGCGGAAAAGTTAAGCTTGAGACTTTTACAAACCGGACGGTATTCGTTTCGAGGAGTGGTGACTCTCTAAAAAGAAGTATCTAGGTTCTGAAAGGGTCTTGGCTAGGGGGAAAAAAGGGAAAAGGAGTAAAAACTTTTCTCAGGGCTTCTTTACTCATTCCTGTTGAAAATCGACCTGGTGGCGACGTCGGCGTCGATACTTCTCTTCGCGATATATCTCGGATTCGAGATCTTCTAGTATACGACACGAAAACTCGAAACCAATTAGGTGCTGCTAACGAACCACTTGTTTTTTATTCTGCATTCGAGTGCATACATATTGAAAGGTTCTATCTCGATTATGAATTGGGAAGAACTTTATTTAAAAACATAAAAATGTAAACGTCTTCGAATTTGAATATGCGATTTTAAAGTTTCAAAATTTGAAAACGTTTTAATTAGCTAAAAGAATTTTAAAAAGTTTGATAATCAGAAAATTGTACAACCACCAATATCGAAAGCAACAATATTTGATCTGAATTGAAATCTGTGATAGTTGAAGTATATTGTAAAAACTATAAATGGGGCCGTTGAAAAACTACGTCACACTGCTAGGGGGAGGATGAACCGATGTGATAATTCGTGACGTAAGGCGAAAGGGTCTAATGCAAAATGTGATGTCATATTTCCCCCCTCTTTCTCTTTTTTTCGCTAAAATTCGAACTGAATTAATAGAACCCAATACAAAAATACAACTATTTTTATTTAAAACTTAATTCTTTTTGGTGCCGAATTCATCTATTTTGGCAAAAAATTCTACTATTTGGTTGAAAATTTATTTATTCAACTATTTTGGTGGAAATTGTTATCTTTTTTGGTTGAAATTAAAGATTTCGATTGATGAATAATTTGTTTGTGTTGAGGATTGAATTATTTTGTTGACCATTCGTCTATTTCTTTCAACATTAATTTTTTTTGGCAGAAACTACATTGATTTTCGTTCAAATGCAACTGTTTGGTTGAATATCTATCAATCTAGTTTGGTTGTGCATCCAAATGTTTTGTTGAATACTAATTGTTGTGGTTGAATTCAAATTTTTTTTTAATTTAAAATTAAAATCTTTTTGAGTTGAAACATCAGCTCTCATATGCTTCGTTGAGGATTAATCTTTTTTGGATAAAAATTCGACTACGTGGTTGAAAGTTAAAGTACTTTGTAATAAAATATTCTGTTTTTAAATCAGCCTTTTTTTAATATAATTACTCAGATGCGAATTAATGTATTTTATTAAAATTCTTTTTGTTTTGGTAGAAAATTCATCTTTTTGGAGAAAAAATTAACTATTTGCTTAAAAATTCTTCGTTTTTGGTTAAAATTCCACTAATGTTTTAAAAGTTGAATTACTTTGTTTAAAATAAATTTTTGTTTGAAAATGTAACTATTCCATTTTTTTGTGAAAACTTATCCACTTTAAGTTGAACATCCAACTATTTAGCTGAAAATTCATGTATTTTGTACAACATTCATCTTCTTGTGAAGATTTCAACTAATATGTTAAGGATTTAATTATTTTCTTAAAAGTTTTATCATTTTGTTAAAAAGTCAGTTTTTAAATAAAAACTTAACTGTTCTTTTAATATTCGTCTTTATGAATAAAATCTTTATATTTTTTGATAGAATATAAGCTTTACATTTATTTTATTAGATGTTTCTCTTTCTTGGTTTAAAATTAACTATTTTCTTTAAAATCTTAAGTTCTGGGTTGAAAATTCAACTGTCTTCAAAATCCTTCGTTTGATTGTATTAAAAATTCAACTATTTGATTGCAAGTAGATTATAATTTATTTGGTTAAATGCATTTTTTTGGTCGAAAATTCAACTGTCTTGTTGAAAATTTGTCCTTTTGGATCAAAAATTCTTCTTTTGTGGTAGAAAAATCATATTTTTTGGTGAAAAGTTAATTACTCTTGGTTCAAAATTTACATTTTTTGTTGAAAATTGAACTTTCTTTAAAAATTTTCCTCTTTTTGGCTGGAAAATTAAACGGTTTTTGGTTCAAGTTTAGTTGTTTGTTATTCAAAAATTCGATCAGTTCATTGCAAATTCATCCTTTCGGGCTTAAAAGCCAACTGCTTTTCAAAACCTTTGACTTTTTAGCTTTAAAACATGACTCTATTGATGGAAATTCGTCTTTTTGGGTTGAAAATTCAACTATTTGGTTAGCAATTATTATATATATATATATATATATATATATTAAATTCAACTGCTTTGTAAGAAATTAGTCTTTTGGGCTTCAAAATGGAATAATTTGCTAGATATTTTTTTTCCTAATGTACAAAAAATTCTTTTTTTGTTAAAAATCTTCCTTTTTGTTCAAAAATGCATGTCTTTTGACGGAAACTTCATCTATTTTTGTTAAAATGGGACTGTTTTTTGGATGAATTAAATGTTTTTTGATTTAAAACAAAAATAGCTTTTGATTAAAATATCAAATATTATATTTTTCATTGAGAATTCGTTTTATTTGGTCAAAAATGAACTATTTGATTAAAGGATGAACCGATTTGTTACAAATTAATTTTTTGACAGAGTATTCATCATTGAAAAAATCAAATCAATTACTTCATCATTAGTTGAAAATTCAGTTCTTTGGTTGAAAAATCACGTATTTTGGTGGAAATCGTTTTTTTTTTGGGACGTAAATACTCTTCTTAATATAAAATTTATTGTATTTGTTCAAAAAAACCTCTTTTATATATATTTATATATTTCGAGGTGAAATCTTAATAATCAAAAGCGTTTCGTATTAAATTAAATATGGTATCTACATTATTTTATTTAAAAGAAAAAGCCCCTCTATTATTCCTATTTTCGTGAAAAATCACCTCATTCCCCCTGTTTTAGGAGCATTTTGGACTGAGAAAAACAGATTTTACTTAAAAGGGGAGAGGGGTGGTCGTATTTGTGACGTCATCCTGGAGAGGGGACGGTCAGGCCTTGTGTGGTAATCTGTCACAAGGAAGGGGAGGTATAGAAAAAGTGTTCAAAATAGCGTGACGTAATTTTGAAATTGCCCAATTTAGAAATTGAAAAAATTGCTTAGAGAATAAGTTAGGATTCTTCATTGCATTTATAAAACAATTTGAGGAAAAATAATGCAATGAGGTGGAAACTATCGTGGGGCAGCGTAATCTCATTAAATCATACTCGATTAGACTGGCTGCTGAATAATAGGAGCGGCAGTAGTATAGCCCCGTAATATATCAGCCGGCCGGATTACCGTTGTCTGCCTAGTGATTGCTCCTACTGTCTGTGCCTGCACTCACTGCACTACTGATGTTGTAGCTACATCTACGATCCTGATGCGTTTTTAAATCTCCTTTTCTATCCTACTGGAATGAGAAACGGACGATATAATCGCGTCGTGAGGAGAATCTTCGAGAGAAAATGCCTCTAGTGAGAAAACATTTTGATAAACGAATACAATCTATCGCTCTAAGTCTTCTAGATTCCACATCTCAGAGGGAATACATCAGAAATGGTAATAATAAGAGAAGACTTAGAAAACGGTGTGAGGTTAAAACCTCTTCACTCTCGAATTTTCCTCATTAGAAATCTTGACATGCCAACGCTTCCTGATTTCGAAATATCTATTTAAAAAGTCGCAGAATATTTCAATCTTATTTGAGTCGAAAGATGCGTAATTGGACGACTTTTAAATTTTAAGGCGTTTCAATTTTAGCATTTTCAAATTCGTAAATGTCCCAGGCCATGGTTTTAAGTTTGGATACATTTAAGGTAAAGAGCTTATTAGTTTAAGAGTCGTTGACAAAATATTGTAAAATCAAAGTCCAGGCCGTTTCATCAATTTCCGTAATTTAAGGTAGTTGTCGTGCCAAAAATCAGGTTTTTGGGGAAAAAATGTGTCTGTGAATGATATCACCAGTCATATCTTATGAATGAAAACTCCTCTTTCATGAAAAAAGTGTATTGCTCACAAAAAATAATTAATTTAAAAAAAGTGTTTGCAATTGAGTTTATTCTTTCTGTCGCTTCTTCCTCATTTTTTTAAAATGGTTCAATTTCAACCGCTCGTAGCTTATTTTTCGGGGAAAAACATTTCCTACAACTTTTCTGTTTCGAATTATGAAAATAAGTAAATAATCATGAAAAAATAATTGTTTCTTTAAAAAATATTTTCTTTCAAAAAAATTGTTTTAGCGATTTCTGCCATAGAAAAATTTACATTTAAAAGTGGAAAGAACTCGGATGTAGAGAATGTTTTCTTCCAATAAAATAAGCCGTTTATTATTAAAATTCAACCATTCCTTAAAAACTGGTTCGAAGCGATAGTAAGAAAAAATTGAATTCGCAAAAACAATTTTAAAATAATTTTTTTTGTATGTTTTCATACTTTTTCTTCAAAAATAATATTTTTGTTTCAAGTGACATCCTCAGTAACAATATATTGATTCTTAAAATCATAGAAATTTTTTTTTTTCAGATATCTGACTTTTGGCACAACAGATTTTCTTAAATTATACTGAGATGAAGTACTTTGATCGTAGTATTTTTCAACCAAAGTTTTGAAAGTAAAGTTGTTTTTGTTCAGAAATAGGAGATAATAAAATAATTTTGTAAATGATTTATGTTTATATAAATCATTTGGATTAAGTTAAGGAATATAAAAATTGTGAATAGAGATCAATATTTTAGTTCTAAAAATGGTTAATTATAATTCAAAGTCTGTCCTCAATGTCTTCTTTCTACTCCGTCACACTCATATTTCAGGATAAGACTCAAAAAGAATCACTTTGAAAAATCTAAAAAAAAATAAATAAAAAACCAGAACTCGGAGACACTTTTTGAATGATTCCTGATGAAATAAGAAGAAAATATAAATGACGGATACAAGGCCAAAAGGAGCGCCACAAAAATAATTTTCAGTATGTTGAAAGATTTTTAAGTTGAACACAAAATTGATCAGAGCAGATGCTATTAATTAAAAATTATTTTTAATCATATTCTTAAAATGTTCTTTCAAAGGTGCCTCTATTTATCCGAAGGCAAAGTGCTCAACTTGAAAAAAAGAACAAAAAAAATTCCAGTTTGCAATTTTCAACCTTAACGCTTCGATCACGAATGTAATTTATTATATAATCTTATAAAAATACGTCAGTGTTAAGATTAATTAACAGCAGTTATTTTAAAACTAGTTTATTTGATTCATGAGACAAAAATTTTATTTTGAATCCGCTCATATTAACAGAAAACGCACATGTACATTATTTTCGTTCTAAAATGCATTTGCACTACGAATATAATTCTTGATCACTGGAATTGACATTTTTGTTCCACTTGAAGTGTGAAATGATGAAAAAATAATAATCCAGTTGTTTTTATAAAGCTCGATTTGTAAAAAAGTCGTAGTCCAAAGACAACTTTTTGGCAGCGACCCTTAAACGATTTTATATGTTGGTACTTTTGAATTTGAAACTTTTCAGCTTATAAATTCCCGAGGAAGGTTCCAAAAATGTGGACGCTCTTGTGTTTTACTTCTTTTTCTAAAAAATCTTTGGAATATTTAGCATTTTAAAGAATGATAACGTAGTTTCCAACTGCGTGTGCTCCTAAATTTTTCAGTTCTAAAATGTTGATCTTTCAAATTAGTAACGCTAACATTTTTGAATATTTTTTAATTTGGACGCTTCTAGATATATATTTTTAAATAAAATATTCTGCATTTGTAATTTTAAGTTTTAAAATTTTGTCGTTTTCAAACTTTAAAGCTTTCATACTTTTTAGTTAATTAATTCAGTAGCTTATGCATCCATTTTTTAAAATTATTTCGTTGAAATCCAAAGGCATTTATATACATATTCGTTAACCTTTTATTTTGAAAACTTTCAAATATGGAAATTTGTCAATTTTCCAGATTTGGACCCTTCAGTATAGATTCTTCTAAATTCGGATATTCATAAGTCTGTAGTCTTCAGACTTTGAATTAATAACCCGATGACATTAAATTCAAAAAAACTACGATTTTAATAATTTTTAATCAAAAGACTTGAGTTGTAAATGTATCAAATTGGAATGATTTTTTTAGTATTTCTTTAAAAATTGGCTTGAAAATGGCTTGAAATTTTCTAGTATTAATTTTATAGTATTCTGCTGTTCAAATTAAGAACAAATTCTCCTTTAAAGAAAACATGGCAATTTTTTCTATTTGAAATTCTTTGAAAGGAAAAGAATTATATTCACTATAAAACAAAAAAACTACTATATCTTCCGAACAGGAATGTGTCTGTGGAAAGTCACCCTCTTCCTGAATGAGTAGGGTCATCTATATATACGTCAGATGTTACAAATGAAATCATATATTGTTAAAATTATACCTTACGGAATACTCAATTTGTGAAACTGGACGTATAGAAGTACCAATTTCTCGGAAATAAGGTGAAAACAATTCCAATTGTTTCATTTTTATTATAGAGATAAATCAACTTTGCATCAATGCACTGCAAACGTTATATTCTGAAATGTACTCATATTGTTTTCATATAAACCCTCCTCGCTTATGAAAATTTAAAAAAATCGTAAACTGTTTGGCTTCTTTTTTCCTCAAGTAACTAAAATTCCGTCAAAAACACTACATGTGAAATAATTCACCCAAGTACATGAATATTAATATTTTATTTATTTATATTCAAGGTAATCAAAGACGTAAAATGAAAAAGTGAAGCCAGCACGAATAGTAGAAATTTTATAAATAAAAGTGTTTTCAGATCAATGAAATCAGTTCAATGAATTATTTTAATGAATAATTTACTTTATTTGGCAAAAAATAAATAAATTGATATTTTAGAGTATTAAAAGAAATTAATTTGGCGGGCACTGATATCATAATTTATTATTATTATTGTTATGTTTGCCACACTTATATGTGTTATTCAAAGACAATAATAGGCCCACTAAATTTAAATCATTTTTGTATGCCTCCAAAATATCAATTTATTTTTGCATCAAACACAGAAAATTGTTTTATTAACTAATTCATTGAACTAATTCCCGTTATAAAAAACACTTTTATTCATAAAATGTTTACTATGCGTACTTGACTTTATTTTCTGATTTTACTGCTTTGATTGCCTGGAACATAAATAAATAAAAGATTATTATTTATGTACTTGTAGGAATTTTTTTTCACATATAGTGTTTTTGGTGAGATTTTATTTTTTGTTCTACCCACTGTTTTATAGAGGCAATTCTATAGAATTTTAAAATATTTGCATACATTCAAAAACTAAATTTTAGTGTAATATCTTCCATAACCCTAATTTTGTTAATGAAATCGGTTTGATATTACAGTAAAAAAGGCTAAAAAATAATAATTATGACAAAATACACTTGTTACCTAAAATTAAATGAAGATTCATTAATTCAAATATGGATATTTTTCACAGTCTCCTGAGAAAGCAGAAAATATATACCTTATTTACTATATTTATTCGAAGTTTCATCGAAACCGATCGATTGGTTTCGACTGCAGGTGCGTCTGCATATTAAAAATAGTACTTTTTTGGATAAATTCAAATTTAAATCCATGATCCAACGGCCATACCACGTTGAAAAAAACCAGTTCTCGTTAGATCACTGAACTTAAGCAGTGTTGGGCGCGGTTAATACTTGGATGGGTGTCCATTCGGACACTTGGCACTTGGCAGCGGTTGGCTACCGCGAATCTTGATTTTGCAGTTCCAGTGGAGGATATTGGAGTGTGAAGGAAGAGAGATTGGGGAGGGGTGGGAAAAGGAAGAGTGTACTGAAGAGGGCGAGAGGAGTAAGGGTCAAAGGTCAATTGGAATAGAGTGAGAACGCAGAAATGATGAAAGGGGTAATGTTTGGGGGAAGTGATGTAAAGACGTGGAAAGGGGAAGGGGAAATAAAGAGGTTATATAGAGGAGTAACCTATGAACTATGACCTTTAACCTTTATTGTTTGACCCTTGACCCATGACATATTATAACTCATCTATGATTTTTAACTGCTGATATTACGCTTCCGACCTCTCATATTTGACCTTAGACCTTTGAAAGTAATGGAAGCGGAGTAAGGAGAGGTAAGAGGGGGATTGTCAAAAGTTTAAGGGGGGTGAGAGTACAACAATAATGGGAAATTGTGAAATAAGGAAGGAGTTGAGGGCAGACCTCTTGCCGTACGCTCTACCAACTAATTTTTTGTAATAACATTTATCTCACAGAAAAAACGGAGGGCACAAAATATTGCAGGTAGTCGGTCAAGCAAGGTGAACGTCAGGTTGGTACTTCAGACTAAGGTAAACTTTCCGTGGTGAATCGCAGATTTCTCCGGCGGACTGCGCTAGAGGCAACGCGTTACAGGCCTGTAACCACGGAAAGTTTACCTCAGTTAGGGGTAATCGGCTATTACCCTGCTTGAGTGATTACCTCAACGTTCCGTACCCCTAGTTTTTTTTGCGCTCCTAGGAAAAATATTTTGAATATAAAACACTCATATTATCTCTAAAATTCCAATTGCACGAAAAACTAGAAAAATTTTCTCGAGCTCGATGGAACCACGTCTCACGATTATTTCCAAGGAACTGCGAAACAACTGATTGCCACTTTACTTCTATTACATTGAAAGCACTAGCCGGGCATTCCAATCCGCCTTATTCCAATCCGCAGCTGATCAACTCAAGTTCCGAAAGTGTTTTCAGCGCTCGCTGAACTAACCCTATAAATACGAAGTGGATCGGCGTAAAATCGTTAAATTGTATCGATTCGAGTGAGATGGTTAGCAAAAACGAATAAGAAGAGGGTATAGTGTGAGAAAGCAATAGAAGGACGAAGGATAAAGTACACGAAAGGAGTAGACTCTGTAGACCCCCAATTCGTCCGGAAGTCTGGGCGCTATAAGGACTTGAGGGACAAAACTTTAACCGGCAGTGGAACGTGAGACACCGTTTAAATGGCTGATTTTAAGCTTGCCGCGAACGCCCTGTGTACAGTGCATACCATACCTTCGCTTAATCCTATACTCTCCTTTCATTGGCTATCGCTATGCCTTCACAGGAAATAACTATCTCGGAAGTGTGCGAGCTTTATCGTATTTTTGCTCTTTCTATCTTCGTCTCTCTTTTTCCCCTTTTTTCTACTTTCCTCGGGAAGTAAACATTCCCTGTTTTTTTTTCTGCTAGAGTCGTTCGTGTTAATTTTAACACCTCGATCTTGTTGAGCTGGCAATGCAGATCAAAAATCTTGTTAAAGCTCGGTCTTTTTAATTTTATTTCGTGCTGCGTTGGAGAAACTTCAAGGGAAATTTCTCATTTAGGAATATTTTTTAGAGTGTTTAATTTCACTTTTAATTAAATATGTTTATTCGGTGAATGATTTCGAATTTGTGGTATTTGGAAATTGAAACTAATTAATTTTGAGTATCGTGATTTATTATTATTATATAATCTACCTTTAATTAATTCTATCCACATTGTAGCTGCTATGTTTCCGATAGCTTTTCGCGTGTATTTTCTTTCGCGACTTTTTCTATCATGTCACATTGACAGTTTATTAGTATAGGTTAATTTTTACATCTTAGAAAACTGTCTTTCCACTGAGATCTTATTTTAAGAATTCTTCAACTTTCAAACGGAGTTTGGAATTGTTTATTTTTTAACGCTTCAAGATTGAATTTACTAACTTGTAAAGTTTTCAATTATAATGCATGTAACATTTAAAGTTTTTAGAATAATTCAACCTCAGAGGTTCCAATTATTCAAATTTTTCAATTTTGAACAATGAAAATGGTAGTTATTCTTTTTTGACAGAAATAACATGTTTCAGCAAAAAAAATTAATTCAAAAACTTTGAATCTCACAGTTTTAAATTTAATACTTTTAGATTTAAATATTGTACATTGTTTAGTTTCAATTTGAAACGTACAATTGTCTTGTTTTTTAAGTTCTACGAAACAGGAGAATATCAGATTAAAAGAATTGAAAGTTGCACAATTTTCAGCTTGAAAGACTTGTAATTAAAATTTTCTGAATTAAGGTAAATGTCCCAGTAAGCGCGACGGGTCCATTAATCGTAAAACTTGGCTATATTTTGAATATAGTGTTGAAAAATATATTGAAATTGGAAATTGAATTACATTTTTTATTTGGAAATGTTCAAAAATATTGAAAATCTTAAACTGAGCCTAAAATACAATTTTGAATTGAAAGGCCTAAAATTGTGTAATTTCAAATATTTGAATCATATATCTTCGTTTGTATTCTTTTTTATGAATCTTTAATTTTCGATGTAATATCTTAAAA
Source organism: Andricus quercusramuli (assembly GCA_932178445.1). NCBI lineage: Eukaryota > Metazoa > Arthropoda > Insecta > Hymenoptera > Cynipidae > Andricus > Andricus quercusramuli. The sequence continues at coordinate 74,068 of CAKNXH010001261.1, read as the reverse complement.
TTGTCCGAATTTAATTGAAGATTTTAAAAAATGAATCATTTAAAATTTAAAAATGTTCAATTGGAAAATTTCAAGAATTAATAATCATTCTAGATAAAGTGATAAAAATTACACAATTCGAAATTCAAAAGTTAAGAATTGTGTTTTTTAAAATGAAAATAGATGAAAATAAGTTATCTGGAATTGATACCTCAGTAATTGAAAAATTTCTTTAATTTTGAATGGTTACAATTTTGGAGTTCTACATTTTCATGTTGAACGCTAAATTTTCATTTTTTCTCTTCCATAAGTTTGAATTTTGAAATTTAAGTGAAAATGGTTAAATTTATAAAAGTATAATTAACAATTTGAAAATTTTAACATTTTTTCATTTATAAATGAAGTTGGGATCCGTTTAATTTTCAACGTTCTGTAGCAGACATTCTTGATTTTTCCCATTTAAATTAACTCTTTCGTTTGAACGTTTTTTTAGAATACAGTCGAACTTCGATAATTCGAACTCCTGTAACACGGATTTTTAAGTATTTGAATTTTTTTCTCATTCCCGGCCACAAGTCCTATCTTTTACGTGTTAAAAATATTCGAAAACTCGAATTTCAATAATTTGAATTTCGGGATATCTCGAATAGAATTTTCCTGCCCATTTGACTTTTCAGACTTGATAACTCAAATTTCAGTATGTATTTGATTTTTGATCTGAGAAAAATTTTTCTAATCAATTTTAATGTTAAATTATAATTTTTTTATATTATAACAATTTAAAATTCTAGAATTTTAGAAGATTTGACTTTAAACCATTCAGTTTTAATTTCACTTTCAAATTGTTAAATTTCAATCGCTTCAAATTGGACATTTTTTAAATTAAAAAAATTGAATTCAAATCTAAAATTTAAAATTATTCCATTTTAAACGTAATACAATTTTAATGTACGAGATACGGAAGATCTAATAACGTCATTCGATTCTGCTAAAAAAACATAAAATGCATGTATTGGACAATTTCTTGCTCCATACAATTTGCTACGTATAATTATTTGAAGTTATTAATTATTCAAATTTATTGATTTATATTTAATAATTTAATTCTTGTAGATTAAGTTTTTTCTTCGTTAATAATTTTCTTGGAAAATCATCCATTATTTTTACAATATCAGTTTTCCAATGATTCTCTGACCAAATTTGTTGAACTTTCAAACAATTGTAATTGTTTACCATTTAGCTTTCTATTTGCCTCGTAACATGTTTCTTGTATTTCACTCATATATTTATTGGATTTCAGAAAACCGAAAAGTATTTTGCCAACTTTTTTATTTCGAGATCTATAGAGCTCTATCAACTTTCGAAAGTAATTTCTCATTTGTTTGTTTGAAAAATAATTCGAAGTTTGATAACGTTTCTTTGCACTCCCATAAAAATTGTTTTACTTAGCACTTACATGGTTCTGCCCTGAACCCTTCAATCCCGTTTCATTCCATTCGAAATATTGACCTTTCTTCAAAATTTCACATAATCTAAAATTGTTCAATTTGCATAGTTTTCAATTCAAAATTGTTTAATATATATTTTTTTAACCTAATATTTTGAAATTGGTTTAGAAATGAATTTCTAAATTTATTATATAATTGCGTTTTATTGGCTTCAATAACATTTTTTTGACCAAACTCACGTCTCTGTAGATTGCATTTTTGTAAAGTAATTCCTTCTTTTCGCCTGTTCTTTTTACGATTCAGTAAAACTAATTAATCGCTCAAAAGTATTTTCTTGTTTTTTTTTTCAAATAATTGAATAAAAATTTGAGCATCTCGTTATTCCGCGCATTTGAAAATAGTTTTTCTCAGAGGGACCCTTTGTTTAATGTTAGAAAAAAAATCAGAGACATGAACGCGCGCCCCGCACATGTCCATTTTCTGCTAGTAATAAAATAATAAAAATAATACTTTGACCAGCTAAATTATTTATATCCTTGAATTGTATCAAGATGAACTTTTCGTCCGTCTATTTTGGAAGCTACCCTACTTTTTCTGGATCTCATCCTGCTGCATTCATTTAGCCAAACTTATTTTTTTGATCCAATTCCATTTCCCCTGAGTACGTATCTACTATCTATTTTTGTGATGTATGGATGAAATATTCTCAATTTAGTTTCACTATTTCGGTTTAGCTTCGAACCCGCTTTTCCGAAATCAGATGTTCGAAGTAGGCAGGTAGAGTGCTGTATGCAAATTGTGCAGTTCTATGGGCAATTTAGGTCAGCCCAGCAGCATTTAGAAGTGGTATCGCGGTCTGCAACTCTCAGGACTATGTTCAGTGTTCACTCTTGATCATATTCATTCCCCGTGACTAATATATCGCTGCCGACGATTGGCTAACCAAAACCGCCAGTATTGTGTAATTTGTACTCGACAATCCCTGTTTCGTAGCAGTTCAACTACTGCACTGTCAGCTAAAGTAGTGTTTAGCTACCTATCTCCAATTCTGGATTATTCTCAACGAGACTTTTAGAAGAGGTTTAAATTAGTTCAAAGCTGCGTAAATGACATCTCTTTCAGAATTTGAAGCGAAATCTTTTATTGTGTCAAATTACATAACTTCACTTTATTTACTGTCTTACGAGGGTAGACCACCAATTTTGAATTTTAGTTTTGGTTCATTATTTCTTTAAGGAAAGCTCATTAGTTAGGTATTAATTTACCAAAGCAGCAATGTGCGCTTTTTGATCGCTTTCAAAAAATCAACTTTGAATTATTCGCCAGAGGCTACGTAGAATTTGGCGAAAAACACTCCGAGCGTTTTTGTATTAATTGAAATATTCATACATATATTTTCTCTCAATAATCTTCCAGAACTGAGCAGATAATAACTTTTTAATATTTGTTCTCACAAAAAGCTGACTGTTTCAACTCTATCATCTTTTTCGCAAATAAATGTATTTCCTATGAATTTTAATAACTTTTTCCTAATGCATCCAATTATATTTATAACTAAAAGCATGGGCGAGGTTTTTCAATAGAACAATTATGCTTTTTCTTAAGAAAAACATCATAAAGATTTTAAAAGGTCAGCTTTTCCATGGAAGGAGGCATTCAAAAATTATCATTTACATTATTTTTGAAGATTATTGAACGAAATTATATTTATAAACATTTTAAAAAATGAAATAAATAATGAGGAAAAAAGTGGAATACGCTAGTATTTCTAATCAAGGATGTGGAAAGAGGAAAAGAGAATGCTAATCTCTGAATCTGAATTAGTAAAAAGCTGCTAATTTAAATACTTCCCAAATACTGACCTTTGACATCTGATTTCTAACCTATTACCTTTCACATTTAAGCTTTTATGTTTAACATTGACCCAATATTTACAGAATCCTTCAGAATTTCATGCAATCCTTTGAAATTTCAAACAATTATTTGCAATGCCATGCTAACCTTTAAAAACTCATGCAGTCTTTTGCAATTCCATACAACATTTTGTAATCCTATACAATAATTTGCAATTCCATAGAATTCTCTAAGATCACATTCATTACTTTAAAATCCTTCTTAATTCTACACAATCTCGATGCAATCCTTTGAAATATTATGCATTCATTTGCAATCCCATGCTATCCTTCACAATCTCATGCAGTCTATTGAAATTCGATGCAATCTTTTTAAATCGCATGCAATTACATCAAAACCCTCAAACTTAAATGCAATCTTTTGCAATTCCTTGCAATATCTTGCAATCCCATGCAAGCCATTAAAATCGTATATAATTCCTTAAAATCTTATGCATTACTTTAAATCCTTCGTAATTCCATACAACCTCGACGCAATTCTTTTAAATATTATGCAATAATTTGCAACCCCATGCTGTCATGTAAAACCTTATGCAATCTTTTGCAATTCTATGCAATCCTTTAAAACCCCATACAATCCTTTGCAATCTCATGCATGCCTTTAGAATCTCTTGTAATCCCGTGCAACCTCGATGTAATCCCATGACCAATCCTTGAAAATCCCATGCAATAATTTGCAATCTCATTCAATTCTTTAAATCCCATGTAATAATTTGCAATTTCATGCAATACTTCAAAATTCCATAAAATTCTTTGCGATTTCATGCAATCCTTTAGAATCCCTTATAATCTCATGCAATCTCGATGCAATCTTGCAATCTTGCAATCTTGATGATACGAAAAATCCGAGAAATTAACCCCTGGTACATACATGAAATTATTTTTAAAGATGACGATAATTATTTTGCAATTTAGTCTTGGGAAGAAAATAGCGTATGAAGTGGAATTAGAAAGTACTGTCTTTTTCGCAACTATAACGAAGTTTTGATAATAATGACTGACAATTTAGACAGCTTATGTTAATTACCAGCAGATAACAAGTTTAAACTTTAGAAGGAGTTTGAAAATTGGTATAATAAAAAAGACACTTGTTTTTATAGTTTTTTATGAGATATAAAAGGTAAGGGAAGGAAGCTGAGAGATCATAAGTCAGAGGTCATAAGCTATAGTTCAAAAATGTCAATTCATTCATATGTCAGGTAAGGATCAAAAGGACGATTGAAGAGGCTAGAAGTCGAATGTAAAAATCAGAGGTGCGATGTATTCCTTTAGGATTCAAAGGTCAGAGGTAAAAGGTTAAAGGCCTAAAATAAAATATTAGAAAAAATTGCAAAGGTCATCGGCTAAAAAGCTCATGCTTTCTCTCTCTCTCTTCTCCATTCCCCTCTCCAATATTCTGCATTATCAGTGTATTCTCAATGAAACTTCATTTTCTTAAGTTCATCAAATTCATCTCACGACCTGATTTCTAAAAATTCTGTAACTCCTCTACTGAAATTCATTGCGTCAAAATGTCCTTCTTTATCCTTAGATCAAATGCACTTAGGGAAAATTGCAATCCTCTTTTTACGGTCGATATATTTTCCCGACCCTATCCCAATATTTTACCGTTTTATCCTTTTATCTGCAGAAGCAATTCGGAAAGGACTGAGGTAAAAGTTTCATTGGCCGGGTCTAAAATTCCGTGGGCAATAGTTTTTCAAGAGTTAAAGGAGTGTGCCGGGAAGGGGGAGGGGGGGAGGTATTTTGTGACAATGGCTGGTGGTAAGTAGGTACCACGTTCACCGATCACGCTCGGGGGAAAACAACCCCGAAATGAGTTGAGGAAACGGGGGTTAATGCCGAAGACCAGAGGTCGTGGACCTTGCTAACTCTTGCGAACTGTTCCGAGTCCCTTTGCGCTCCCAATCAGCCGAACTGAACCCGTTACTCCTGGGAGGAACGCAGGATCGAAGCTCGAAAGTAACGTTCCCCAATTCGATATTCGCTGTCCGTCAATGTCGAGAGGATTTATGGCTAGGAACATTGATTCACTGAGGGAGATTGAAGCCGGATTACCTTCTGCAAACTTTATACCCTTTTCACGTTTCCGTATATTTTTATGTCAATCAAGGTTCTGTAAAGGTTTAATGCCTTTTAATTAGGAGGGTTGATGTTGGGTCATTCAGCTTTTTTGTATTAGGTAATTTAGCCAAAAGCTAGGAAAAATTCAGGAAAAATCTCTTTAAGACCCAGGAATAAAAATTGGAAATACAAGAAATTTTTGAAATTCCGATTTTGATATTCAATGAAATTATCTTTATGAAATTAACCTTCTTGTTTGGTAATCACCCATTTGTCTAAAAATACATAATTTCATTTGAAAATTCATCTTGGTGGTCAGAAATGTACTTATTTTTGTTAAAAATGCTTTTTTTCGGTTGAAGATCCCCTTGTGATCCTATAAAATTTAACTATTTGGTTGACAGAACTTTTTTGTCAAAAATCCATATTTACTGGTTGAGAATTCAACTGTTTTATGAAAATTGGTCTTTTCGGCTCAAAAATTCAACAATCTGTTTGAAAAATAACCGATTTTGTTGAAAAATCGTCTTTTTTGAACGAGTTCTACTGTTTTTTATATTGAATTTTCTTGAACATACATTTTTTTGTTGGTGATTCATAATTTTTGTTGAAAATTTGTCTTTTTTCGTCAAAACTCTTTCTTTTTGGTTACTTTTTTTCCACATTATTGTTACTTTTTGGTTGCTCTTCTGAGAGAAGTATGGTTACTATTCTACTATTTTTTGAAGCTTGAGCAGTTCCAAACCCTGACATCAGAAAAAATATTCAAACTTATTTTTAACAAATGTACACAAGAAATTGTATTGAATTTGTATTGCTACTCTAATTTATCTGAGAAGAAAATATGTTCAAAATAAATCGGTATTTTAAACAAGAAATCTTTACAGATTTCATACAGATTACAATTTTCGAAACAATTGTAGTAATTGATATTTTTAACAAGAAAAATCTTGATGATTTTGCAGATTGTCACTAATCTTCAGATTATCTATCATCCACTTATATAATGTCAGTTATGTTAAAATTGTCCACCGGAATTCGGTGAGTTTTGTATGGAAACACATCCTTCGTCTAAAATTTCTATTGTTAATAAAAAATCATAGATTTCAAAGTATGTTCACAATATTTGGATAATAATAGGTTACGTTAATATTTCTTGTCGAAAATCGGTATTTTTTTCAATGCAGTAGTTTAATATTCGCTATATATATTAATTTTGAAGTTGAAATATCAATTCTTATTAATTATCAAGAATATTGTCCTTGCTTTTATTTTCTATTATTTTAGATAATAGATACCACCTATTCGATTATCTTATTACTTTAGATGATAAATGCCATCAAATGAAAACATTTTATATCAGTATTCATTTTATATTTTAATTTAAAAATTACATGAGACATAAAAAAATAATAGCAGGCGTAGCATGCGTGTTCGTTTTCTAGTAATTTAGAATCTTTTTTGGTTGAATTATCAAATATTACATTTGACGTTGCGAATTCATTTCTTTTGTTGAAAATTCAACTGTACTTGGTTGAAAGTGGAACTACTTTGTTAAAAATTTATTTTATTAGTTGAAGATTCATGATTTCATTCAAAAATTCATCATTTTTGTTTCAAAATCAAATATTTTGTTGAATATTCTATATTTTTAGTTGGATATTAATCTTTCTAACTAAATATTTGAATAAACAATTTCGTTGTTGAAAATGGATCATTTATAGTGCAAAATGGATCTTTTTTAGTGGAAAGGTAAACTGTTTGATTGAAAATTCGTATTTTTTCATGAAATTAATCTTCTTGTTTGGAAAAACATCTTTTTTCTTAAAAATTCAACCATCTTGGAGAACAGTTGAACTGAGTTGTTGAAAATTCATTGTTTTTGTTTGAAGATTTAACATTTGAGTTGAAAATTCATCTCTTTTGTTAGAAAATTACCAACTTTGTTTAAAATCCGTTTTATACTGAATTTAATATGATGCCCACAATCATTTTTATTTGAAAGAATTTATTTCCCTATTTTTCTCCTATTTTCATAAAAAATTACCCTATTCCCCCTGTTTTCAGAGAATTTTTAACTGTGAAGTGGGTATTGGTAAAAATTAAATATGTTTTACAGTACTAACAGCACCTGGTTACGATGTCATGGTAACCAGAGCGCCAGTGATAGTTGGAAACAATGCAGTGCTTTCTTGTACAGCACGTGATGATCTCAAAGAACACCTCACAGTTGCTTCCTGGTACCGAGATGAAGCTATTCTTCTGCCAGGAAGTACAGACACCGGTAAGTGCTTTTTTGTATTGCATATTTTAAATATTTATTCACTTAATATTTGAAAGTATTAAACAGAGTCTTCAAAATTGTACAGGGGCCCTTCAAAAACTACATCACACGTTCAAGGGGGGGGGGGGGGCAGGTTTGACGACTATTTGTCTTGTAAGGCGAGGGTGTTAACTTAGAATGTGAAATCAGACATGGAAAATACAAAAGTGAATAACAATTTTTTTGAGGCATTAAAATATGAAAATTAGTGATTTTATTTTACAAGTAAAGCATCTGAATTCATGAATCATACTCTTTCCCCTATTCCCCTCTTTTCCCCGTTTTTGAAGAATTTTTCTTCTTTTCCCTTCTTCTCGTTTTTTCCTTAATTGCGAACTTAATTAATAGAGTCCAATAAGTAAATCCAACTATTTTCCATTGAAAATTCATTCTTTTTTATTAAACAAACTAATGTTATAATTATGGTTAAAAATTCGAGTATTTGGTTGAAGATGTAACTATTATGTTGAAAGTTATTTTTTTGTTATAGGCAAATAATTTTCCTAACTAAAAATTTAACTATTCTGTTTTTATCTAAAAATTAATCATTCTTAGTTGAAAATTCAACTTCTTATTTGAAAGTTGAACCACTATTTGTCAAACATTTATTTTATGGATTGAAGATTCAACTTTTTTGTTAAAAACTAGTTTTTTTGTTGTTTGAAAATTAATTTTTGATAACTGAAAATTTAATAGTTCCTTTTTTGGTTAAAAACTAATCGTTTTCAGCTAAAAATGCAACTATTAAATTTTCGAGAATTGATACTTTTTCCTTAAAGATTCAAATACTTCGTTGAAAGTTGAAATACTTTGTTAATCAGTTAACTGGTAATGACGTATATATGCGCAGAAAAAATCAGTAATAAGGGTTTTTTTAGGTCGCTGGTGGTGAACACGAGGTCAAAACTCAGAAATTCAAAATGGCAGATGCAATATCTCGGATCCAATATGGTCAACTAAAATGCAAAAGTCACGTGATTTGAATGAAAGTCATTACTAAGATGTTTTCTTGGTCGCCGATGAAAAATCCGGGGTCAAAATTGAAAAATTCAAAATAGCTCAGAATATAGTAAATTAGTAATCAGCGACTTAAGAAACTCTTCCGTACTTCCTTTCACTCAAGTCACGTGATTTTTGCATTTCAGTCCGCCATATTGGATCCGCCAAATGGGATCCGCCATTTTGAATTACTCAATTTTGACTCCAGGCTCGTCATCAGCGACCTAAAAAATTCTTAGGAAATGAACTTTCATGATGAACACGGAATTATTTGCTTCTACCAGTTTTGGCACATAAGGTCGATTTCAAGCCTACCAGTTAACTGCTTAAACATTTATTTTATTGGTTGACTATAGAACTATTTTGTTAAAAAATGTTTTTTTTTTTGAAAATTATTAATTCAAACTGAAAATTTAACTGTTCCTTTTTTTGTTGAAAATGTATCGTTTTTGGTAGGATATTAATCTTCTTGGTTGAAAATTTAACTACTTTGTTTAAAAGTTCAACTACTTTGTCAACAAATTTTTTTGTCTGTTGAAGATTCATCGCTTAGGTTGAAAATTTGACTATTTCTCCAAAATTTATTTATTTCTAGCTGAAAATCAATTTTTTGAACAACAAATTTAACTATCCCATTTTCTATCAAAAATTTACTTTCTTGTTGGGAAATTCATATTTTCGAGTTAAAAATTGAACGGTTTTATAGAAAATCCTCAGTTTTGGCACAAAAATTCAACTGTTTTGTTGAAATTTCGCCTTCTCGAATTGAAAATCAACAAATTTGAGTCACATCTTTCTTCTCTCTTGAATGAGAAATATTTCTTACGTGAAAATGTATCTCTTTTGGCAGAAATGTTATCTTTCATGGTTCAAAATTGTCTTTTTTCAAATACCACGTTTTTTTTAATGCAAAATTTTAATCTTGTTTTTGTTGAAATGTCTACTATTATATGTTTCGTTAAGAATGAATCTCTTTTATTGCCAATTAAACAGATTTCTAAAAAGTTCTTTTTTTTGGGGCTTGAGAATTCAACTATTTGGTTTACAATTTAGCTGTTTTCGATTGCATTTATTCTTTTTTGTTCAAAAAATCGACCATTTTGCTGAAAATTCGTCTTTGTCGGTTGCAAATCAAACTGTTTAGTTAAAAATTCTACTATTTTGTTAAAAGTTCATCCCTTCGGCTTGAAAGTTCAACTATTTAATTGCAAATGCAACTGCTTGTTTGATAATTGATTTTTTTATTCGCCTTTCTGGATGCAGAATTCATCTGTTTTGTTAGAAAAACTTTTAGTTGAAATTCATCTTTTTTTGTTGAGAAGTCGTCTTTTTGGATATTACATTCAACCCTCTGGATTGAAAATTCATCTTTTTTTGTAGAAAACTTTTGGGTTGAAAATTGATTTTCTTAGGTTGAAAATTCAACTGTACTCAAAAAGTGTGCCTTTTTGGCCTTATGATTCAATTATTTGTTTAAAAAGTCAACACTTTGTGCATGGAGAATATACATAAGGTGACCAAAGTTCTATAAATTGACTTCGCCAAAAACGAGCATTTTTCTGTCGTATGTAGACAACGCATTGAAATGCTAGATCTTCTCGATCACGGCGCTAGTGTGGCACACGTATCGATGGCCGCCGTCATGATCCGTGTAAACATAACCTCAAGACTCAAACGAAAAAAAAAAATTCCTAAATCAATTAAACAATTCGTTGAGCCATGTAAAAACTGCTATATTTAAGTGGAGATTTGATATCAGTTCTGTGATGTGTAAGCGTACAAGATTTGCAACTGGTAAGATATATTCTTATTTTTGATTCGTTTATTGCGATTCGTTTGTGCAATGAATTCTAAAGTACCTACCACGTCCATTGCAGGATCGCTTCAATTATACACCTTTCAATCACATATATTTCGCGATAAATGAAATTATTGTAATTATATAAATCTGCTTTAATGTAAATAAAAACTTATGCATCTATGTAAATCACATTTATATGTGATTTACATCTGTAATGAACACAAGCGGCTCCCATTTTAATATGCGTGCCACGCTAGCGCCATACTGCATACTCGGGAAGTATTGTAACCACCTTCATACGACAAAAATGCCCTTATTTTTTATTACATTACTTATGTCTCCTTATGTCTATGCTCCATGTCTTTGTAGTTGGAGTTTAATTTTTTTTCATTAAAAATTCGAACATTTTGTTAAAAATTCAACTATTTAATTGAAAATGTAACGATTTTGTTGAAAATTCGTCTCTTTTGGTAGATAACTAATATTTTTGGTTGAAAATTCAACTATTTTCTTGAAAAAGCAACATTTTTCATTTTGAATCTTTAGCATTTCATATTGAATATGGTGCATATCTATTAATTTTGTTTCAAAGAATTTATTCCCCTATTTTAGTGAAAAATCGCCCTATTCCCCCTATCATATGAGAGCATTTTGGGCTGTAAAATCTGTTAAAATATTATGTTAGTATGTGTTATGATTCATTTTAGTCGTTTATCATAAACAATCAAAGAAAAAATTTTGACTAAAAAATAGGGGGGCTGTTCGTATATGTGACGTCACCTCGGGGCTTCTAGCTTTGTGTGATGATCTGTGACGAAAAAGGGGAGGGGTGAAAGAAGCTGTCAAAATAGCATGACGTAGTTCCTGATCAGTTCTATATTTCATTAAATTAGTGAATTTTAATTAGAAAATGATAAATAAGAGAGCAAATGATTCTCTGAATTTATTCTTTAAAAAATTGAGCCAGCGAAAATCTATTTGACATACTCGAATAAAAATTATATCCGAAAACCACAGAGCTATTTTCCATTTCTCTATACAATTTTCAATACCGGATTTTTCCACAATTTATTTCTACTATTTTCACTTCGCTATTTACTTGTCTCCAATTTAAACGAACAAACAAAAAATTTACACGATTTCCGGAGATGTGCAGGTGTTTATAGGGGCTGTATAATTTCATTAAATTGTGTAAATCGAACGAACTCACTCGACCGAGCGATTCGTCACAGCATAAATCGAAAGAATTTTGTCAAACGAGGTTCTGTCTCTGTTTATGTACAATAATAATTATAAATATATGTATATGGTTGAAAATAAAAAATAGTGGAATTGAAAATCTCTACATCGCGAAAAAATAGCGTATTGCGATTCCAAAAAGTATAATTAATTTATAATCTCTAGATATGCAGTTCGGTTACCCACACTCGAAAAAAATGTTTTAAGAATTTCTTGTTCGCAGAATTTTCAAATAGTTTTGAGGTTAAATTTTTTCACATTCCTAAAGGTTCAAAAAGCCTTCCCAATTTTTCGCGGATTTTAATCAAACATTTTCCAATAAATAATTTCTATTCAATTCATCCCGGTATTCGGAAAGCATTCCTTACACCTAAAAGAATAATTTCTTCGAGTACTTGAAAACTCTCTAGTAATAAAAATGCACTAGGAACAAAATTGCCAAGATCCAGGAATAGAAATTGGAAATACAGCACATTTTTCAAATTTTGATACTTTATAGTTTGTGGTTTAACATTTTTTCTGAACATGTGTAGGGTTTTTAGCATAGAAATACGCTACAAAAAACTATTCAATGCCAAATCCAAAATTTCAAAATTCTCTGTAATTTAGTTTACTTCACTGGGTCTTGTCGATTTTTTATATGTATTCCTATGATAAAAAAGCCCACACAAGCTGAGACAAATTTTAAGTAATTATAGTAGCGATTTCGATTTTCAGACTTTTTTTTATTTTGGACCCACTCTAATGTATACGACATACCCTTGTATTTGTTGGTGCTGGAAATATATATTTTTAAGTATTTGAGCCTAAAAACATTTGTTTCATGTTTTTTCAAACCACTTTTTGAAAAAATCACCGGTGATTTTTCAGAATCTGCATTGGTGATTTCCATAAAAATAAGTAATCGAAAGCTTTATGGATCGCTCAATTCGAATTCGATAACAGAATTTCCACTTTTTAGTCGGCTAATCCAATATGGCCAATTAAAAAAACTGAAAATGGTCTTAATTATATGAAAATGGGTATCCTAGGGTTTTCTAAGCCGCTTAATTCAAATTTAGTACACTTCTTGAATTTGAAATGGCTGATTCAATGCGTAAAAGAAGAAGCTAAAAATATGTATTTGGAACATTTAAAATTGAAATTCATTCAATTTTAAATCTGTATGAATATAAGAATTTTCAAAAGAGTTTCCAGTTCTAAATCTTCCATATTGAAGGAATTTAAAATGTGAATCATCAGAATTACAAAAATTTTAATTGTAAAACTTAAAACTTACTCTCATTTTAATGAGTTACAATTTAAAACTTCTCAATTTTGGATATACAGAATTAAAAAATATTCAATTTTGAATATTTATATTTTAAAGGTGTGTAACGGTATGAATGTTCACGGTTTTGAATTATGTAATTTTGAACGATGTTTTGGAATATTCAATTTTAAATATTTACAATTGAGAGTTCTACGATTTTGACAAGTTACAATTGGAAATTCCTGAATTTTGATAATATAAAATTGAAAATTTTCAAATTTCCAAGATTCATACATTTAAAGTTTGTAAGTTTAAGTGTTTTGTTTTAAATAGTTCAATTTCGAAAAATTATAATAGAGAATTCTTCAATTTTAATGATGTCCAAGTTAAAATTCTACAATTCTTAAGATTTATTAATTCGGAATGTTTATGGTTCAAAATGATATAATTTTAATGAATTTTTTGGAATATTTAGTTCAATTTTGAAGAGTTACAATTAAAAACTCCTGAAATTCGCAAATGTTAGATTATTTAAAATTATTCCTACTTGAAAAATTTGTATTTTCAAGGTATGTAATTTTTAATCTTTCTCTGGATATTTCAATTTTGAAGATCCACCATTGAAGATTCATTAATTCGGAATAATTATAGTTGAAAATTATGTAATTTGAAGTTTTTTGCAAAGAATATTGGTTAACTTTTGAAGACTTATTGTACAAAATTCTGCAGTTTTGAATATTTGTAATAGAAGACTCTTTAATATTAAATATTTATATCTGAAGATGATGCAATTCTCAATGCTTTTTCAATGGTTCCTTTTCAAATTTTTTAAATTAAACAATATTCAATTCCGATGATTCAAAATTGAAATTTATTCTATTTTAAAGATGTATAAATACAAATTCTCGAAGTTTGTCAAGAGTTTGTAGATTGCAAATCTTCAAACTTGCATCATGTTTAATTGTAAGTTTTCAAAATTAAAAATTCTTCAATATTGAAAATTAACAATTCAAAATTCTGTAGTTTTGAAGATTTATATTTTAGAGGTATATAATTTTGATCGTTTTCTTTTGGAATAGCTAAATTTTGAATATTTAGAGTGGGGACGAACCCAGATGCAGGAAACCCCCGCATCAATAAAACTGGAAAAGCACGTCTTTTCGGACACTTTTCGCCGAAGAGTCGAGGACTGTGGTTCTCCTATAGGTAGGCTTTCGTCAAACTCGAATTTTCCTCGCTTCCTTCGAGTCTGTAGATTCACGAAGAAGGAAGAGACGAAATATTCCAATCCATTTAACCTTTTCCTCATCCAAACCTGTTAAGGGAATGAAACCAATTAAGGCATTTCAAATAGGGTAATTTTCTTACATAAAGCTAGTGTGCTTGTATGCCGGTATTTTCTTTTATTTATAAAATTTCTCTTGGCCGAGAGTCTATTGATTCTCAAATGAACAAGAGAAATTATAATTTCTAACTGTAGAATCATTTGAAAGGGTAAATGAATCGCCTTTAAAAATGAAGAAACGCGTTTGACGTAATGTTTTTTGTCGTAAACGCAGCCTAAAACCTTCTTCGTGTTCCTCAGCTGCGAAAATAATGAATTAACTCGCCTTTGAACTTTTCGGAAAGAGGCCGTGAATTCATGGAAATCAAGGCACCTTTCCTGTCAAATTTCGTAAAATTCCGAGAACGTTAAAGGGCTATGGGAATTTCCCATATGCGTAAAAATCCTTTATTTTTCACAAAGCTGGTATAATTTTCATGCGCGAGAATTATTGTGAAAGTGAGCTTGCCTTGCCAATAATCTCGGCGTCGCTGTTCTGAGACAACATACGAGTATAAAGAATTTCTTAAGTATACAAAGCAGTAAAATCAGTACTGCCTTCACTAGGAGGGTTTCTTTCTTAATTTCTAGATCATAAGTAGGGAAAAACGGCAATCCTGAGAAGAAAGATCAACAATTCATTTGGTTCTAAGACATCCGACTCAGCATCTTTCACCAAATGAAAAACACTTTCCCTACTTCTGATGCGAAAGTAGGAACGAAGACGTTACGAAGACTATAACACTTCAATTTTGAATCCAGAGCATCCATACTGAAAATTTCGGACCATAAATATTCAAAATTTTAACACTATTTCCAGAGTTTTAACTTTTAAGGAACAAATTCTCAAGTTTGAAAGCCGGAATTTATTTACAAAAATTGAAAGCTTATAGAAGTTTTTTAAATTTTTATCAAATTTCTAAATTTATATATAATCCTCATAAAAATAATGTAATGTTGAGAGGTAAATTGAAAGCGACTCATTAGGAGTGAAATCCCCAACGTACTTGTCATGATTTCCAGGGAACGTAAATCTCGTTGGTGTCGAATCCATTTTCTCCTCTGAGGGAATTTAACAGGCTTACTATAAATTTTGTTACTGGAAACTCAAATTGCGAAAGACAGGTAGAATATTTAACTTCCATGAACTTTTGCTACTTACTATCTGGAATTCACATCCCTGGATTTTCATTACCTTAGGCTTACATACATTAATAAAATGCGTAAATAATTTAAAAATCCACTATAAAACCAATTTCTATGTATTAAGATTTTTAAATATTAAGAATTGAAACATTTTTGAAACAATAATTAATAATTCAAAATTGAAATCTCAAAATTACAAAAAAAAATGTTATTCGATTTTAAACTGAAAACGTTCCAAATCGGGATGACTGAAAAATCGCGAAAAATAAAATTCCCGACACTGTAAAATTCCCGAATTGGAAAATACCAGAATAGCAAAATTCCAGATTAATGAAATTCCCCAACAGTTTATGATATTAACGAAATTGGAAAATTTCCGAATAATAAAACTCCCAACAGTTTATAAAATTTCCAAATTTGAAAGTTCCGAAATAATTAAATTTCTGAAAGAAAATTAAAGAATTTAAACAATTAAACTTTTTTATAAATATTAGTTACTCATCAAAAATACAATGATCAAATATTTTCATAAAAAATGTTTAATTGTTTAAATTAGAGAATTTTATTATTCGGTAATTATCAAATTGGGTAATATTACAAACTATCGGGAATTTTGAAATTCGATAATATTATTAAGTGTTCGGGAATTTTATTTTTCGGAAATTTTCCAATTCTGGAATTTTATTATTCGGGAATTTTACAGTATCGGTAATTTTAATTTTCGGGATTTTCCAATCGTCCCAAAAATTGCATCCAGAAATATATTTTTTCCAATAATTAATATTTCAAATTCAAATAATTTTAGAAACTTTAAACATTGAAAATTATGTTTAAAAATAATATTTCATTATTGTACTTTTAATAGATAAATCATATTTATTAAAAAAATTTATTTGTTTGAATTCTTGAATTTTCTAGTTCGTATATATTATAATCCGGCAAATTTCTGCCGGGGATTTTATTATTCGCGAATTTGCAAATTCGGGAATATATCAGTGTCGGGAATTTTATTTTTTGGGATTTTTCAGTCGCCCCTCTAAATCAAACAAATAATGAAAAAAAATAAATGAAAAGGAATTGAACTTTTATGCTCTCATAATAAAATTTTTTTTAGTTGGAGTATTCAGTTAGAAAAGAGTGGAAATTGTGCCATTTCTAATTCGAAGCGTTCCAAATGGAACAATTTTACTTTGAATTGAAGAATCTCGAAATTGAATGATTTCAGATTCGAATTAAGAAAATAGGAAAATTAAAAATTTTCCTAAATTGAATAATTTCAGATTAGAATTTTAAAAAGTGGATCATTTAAAATTTAAAGGAATTTGAGTTGTATAATTTCTCATTAAAGGCGTTAAAATGTATTAATTCCAAATTAAATACTTTTGAATTAAAATAATTTTTTATTCGAAGCGATTAGATGTGACAAATTAAAAACTGCATTTAGTGCTTAGGTGTCAAAGCTTCTGGAATTCAAAAATTTCAAATTGTTAATACATAAAAATATGATTTATTTATTGAACAGTGTACGGGCAATGCCCTTTAGTTACATTCGTTGTATGAATCATTCAATATCATTCAATATTAAAATTGATATAGAAATTTGTCTAAGATCAAAAATCAAATTCACCGTCATTTTCTCCTTTTAAAATGGAGATTCTCAATTATAAACTTTTAGAATATAATAATTTTAAAAAACGATCAAAATAAAAAGGCCTTTCAAATGGAAAAATTTAAAGTTAAAAAAATTGAAACTTACGAAAGGGCAGAATTGAGCTTTCAACATGCTAATTCAGAACTCTAAAATTGTAAATATTCCAAATTGAAGAAATTATTCAATTACTGAGGCAAGTTCAGATGGTTCTATTTTGATCGATTTTAGCTTTAAACGACACAGTCTTCAACTTCTTAATTTCTTATCGTTTAATTTTTAACACTTCATTTTAAATTATATTGCATTCTAGAAATCTTCTAATCAAGTCTTTCTCGATTTGAAATAATTTATTTTTTATAAAACATGCACAAAAAGTCACACTTTTTAGTAAGATATGAAAAAACCACTGCGCATGCGTAAATTGATTATAGTTTTTTTTGACGCACTAGTTACCTTTTTCGCATAATTTTTCAACACGCTAGTCACTTTTTGTATACTTTGGTTACCTATGACAACGTGTGAGAATTACGTTAGCCATTTTCTAGTTGTTCTCAGTTATTTATGTTGATATATGAAAATATAAAAATGAGTTCGAGTGGGAACAATTTGAACAAGTAACTCTTTGCAATTAAAAAAAGCTTGTTCTTTTCATAAATAAATATTCTTAATTATTATGTTCACCATTATTATTCTTCAATTTATTTATAATACATTTCGGAAATATTTTTCGGGTTCGCAACAGGTTAAAATTATTTTTTTCTTTGCATATATGGGTGACTCTCCAAAAACAGGGCACTTTTGTGTCCAAAGGATATATTAATAAAACTATTTGTAGATACATTATAAAACTTGGTAAAGATCTTCATTTTAGTGCCTCATAATGTATTTTAAAGTAAAATTTAGATTATATGACCTTAAATCAGAATAAAATAACATTATATACCCAAAAAACGGGTTTGGAGCATGTCCACGTATACCAAATGCATATTTTAGCATCATATTTAAAATATATAGAGCACTGTTTTGAAATTCATGCTTTACAGTCTTACAATATAGCTAGAAAGGTACAATTTTCCACAGTAATATTTCAATTTAACTATAATATTCATAACAATATATATCAGAATATGGATGTCTCTGAAAATATGTTGGAGGTTACGTCAATACACATATTGTTATAGTTTACTTATTTTGATTCATTTTATCGATCCGAATCTGTGATAAAGTTGAAGAAAAAACCTCTCACTACTTACTTACTTTGATACTTACTTACTTTGAAAACCACGAAAAATGTAAGGAAAACATTGCGTATTTTTATTAGTATCGATTCGCGTAACTCGTGATTTCTCTTACATTTTTTATCAGAGTAGAGTGAATCAAATGTAGAAATGTCGTGTGAAAAGGGATAAAACAATTTTCCAAAGGATTTTATGATTCATTCTGTTTTCAGTCTGTGAAATAATTTTTTGTGTTATTTTCAATTCGCGTAACTTCCATTATCGTGACCGAATTTTAGACATCTCAGGGGCGAACTGATAGAAAATATTACCCGTCTAATATTATTTTGCAAACAAATTATTAAGACGATGATTCTGTGAAAGAATAATGTTTTTTTTGTTAGATAAGTAATAAAGTAAATGAATAAGATAGGAATGAATGATGCGAATAAAACAGATTTGATGAATTTGAAAAATTAATTTTTTCATTGAAAAAAGTGAAAAAAAAAAAATTTTCTTGCTTTCTTTTGCACCAAGTAACAATTTCTAATCTTGTTAATTCTAATTTGTTGAAATTCTGCAACATTTTATTATTCTTTGGATAAACGAACCTTATTTACACGAGAGTAGATAACGCATGACTTTAAAATGTGCTAGAAACATTTGAAATTAATGTTAAGCATGACTCCTTTCAGAAATTCTTTTTATGATGCTAATACATCTAATGATTGCCAAAAAAAAGCCATTCGAACAACTTCTTCTTTTTTTTTTTACTTTTACCAAAAGTGCACTTTATATGGAGAATCACCCATATATGTCAGATCTTAAGATAAATTCAAAATTATTTTTTTTTTTGCTGATAGATCCAATAGGACTTTTTCTGCATTTCTTATAAAAAGTATTATGTGACACAACCTTCTCCAAAAGTCCGCTTTCCGCACTTGTATCACAATTTACTATAGTTTAAGGCCTCAAGAATTAAATAGTTTCACATTCTGTATTAAAAACTATAATTATAAATTGAGGAAGGAGGCAAGGGTAATCTCAAAGTTTTTATTGAGTACACAGACATAAAATATATAATCATATTATATTATTAATTTGATTTTAAAATTACTTTTCTGTAAATACTTAATTTCAGAATTATTTGATTTTAATATACTATTAAAACACTTCGAAAGGTTATAATGCTTTCAAATTTCTTGATTCTCTTTTTGTCTTATACAGAACCAATTTTTTTAGAAGAATAGTGAACCATTTGGGGGATTTCGACATTTATTACCAGCTTAATTTATTCAGCGGCAATTTGAGATCGGACAGAGGAATTAATTCGGTACGTGGCACAGATAAGCCGAAAATCCACATCTACAACCAAGCAAGATATAATTTTATTTACTTTTCAAAAAAACATTAATAATATATGTTATTAATATGTTAATTGGCAATAAAACCTATAAAATTCTATTAAAAGTTTTACACTGAAGGGTAGATTTTAAAATATTCTCTCGCTGAAGGTGTATCTTAAATGAGAAAGAATATTTACATTTTTGAGAAGAAGCTCTTCCCCTAGAACTTCTTGATCTAAATAACAAAGCCATACCTTAGAGAAGATTTAAATATTAATTGATGCAAATCCTATCCGCGAGGTCATCAGGAAGACTTGAGAAGAAATTATGGAAAAGTTCATGCCACTTTTCCTTCGCTGGACTAATTACTTAAAAAAGTGTACCTAACTTCATTTACGATTAATAGCCTCTTTTCTGATAATATCCACATTCTGTCTCTTGGAGGTTCTTCATCTGTTTAGATCGTCTATAGCCAGGAATTATATTCAAAGGTAATTAATTATCTTTGACCATAATTAATTTCTAAAGAATATTATCGTGTAAAAATATTAAACATCTCTTTTCGTTTTGATATTGATAATAGTTATAATAAATATCATCAATATTATCAATAAAATTTTATAAATTACCTATCTAAAAAAAAGCGGTGTAACGAAATGTCTCAAATGTCTCAAAAACGTCGCACTCACTGTTGTCAAAAACTTGATTGGCTTTTAACTCACTTGAAATTGCTACATTTATTATAATTGAATTTTCAAAGTAAAGTCCACTACTAACTTTCAATTTTATGGTAGCGAAATAGTTCGTTCTCCTTGCAAATATAGATTTCAAATTATTTACACACTTTTATAAAAGAATAACTTAATTTCATCAAATAAAATAATTATACATTGCTGTTAATTCTCAAATACCGATGAGTTGATCAATCGAATTTTGTGTGTACACCAGATATTAAGATTTTTAAGATTTTTAAAGATTTTAAAAAATTTCAGAAGATATCTTTGGAGTTGGAAAATTTGTTTCAAAAATTAAAAACTTTCTCCAGTATTTCGAAATATTTAAGGAGATTCATAATTATTTCAAGTGATTCAAAACAAATTTACCGAGATTTCCAGGAATTTCAAAGGATTTCAAGAGCTGTAGACCAATTCAAGAGATTATAAAGAATGTTATGGGATTTCTAAAGATTCAAAAAGATTTCAAATCATTCCATATAATTTCAAACACTATGTAAATAATTGTACAAGATTTCAAAGACTTTTACCTAATATATATACATTTTAATCGTCTTAAGAAGATTTCACGGCATTTTGAGAGATTTTAAAACATTTAAATTATTTTCAATGGGTTTTAAAGTATTCCGAGCAAGGTATATGATGGGAGAAGATTTATATGAGTGGAAATAAAAGCTTATCGTACCAATATACAAAGAACCAGAAACCAGAGTATACTTGTCCGAAGATTTTGAGTGCGCTGAACACGAATCTGGCCTCAGAGTTGCTCTATCACGTCAGGGTTTTGAGATATTCTAACCTGAAAGTGCGAAAATCGCGATTTTAGCTTATATCGGAGGTTATGTAGCATCGCGAAATCATTTTTTTTAAACTACAGCCAGCACCTTAAAGTATATAGGCCTTGCCCTTTCAAATTCACCTTGGTTCGCTCAAATATATATTTTTTTCTTTGAGATATTCAATTTTGAAGTTTTGAAGTTACATGAATTCCTCAAGTTTTGTACACCTTCACAAGTTCAAATTTTCGAAATTAAATATCTCGAAAAGAAAGACATTTAAGCGAACCAAAGTTTGAGGTGAAAAATAACAGTAATCTACCAAAGATTATGAGAACAATAAAAAAATAGAAATATTTTCAAGATTCAAAATTTATATTAGGCCTGCTACTTATTACCTATCAATCCTGAACATTTCAACAAAAAAAGGTAGATATTTTGGGAAAACTTCGTGTTTTTATTTTTCAAAAGGAGTGAAACAATATCGACAAACTGCAATTAGGAAAGCCTCAAATTCTATAAAATTGCAAAGAGGGCAAGATTTAAAAAAACGATGAAAAATAATGTTTTCTCCCCGAAAAACAAAAAAGTACGAATCGAAAAATTAAGAAATGGCACGATTTTTGAAGTAATTTTTGCAAAAAACTTATTCAACCTTGAAATTTAAAAATGTTCGTAAAAATGTCGCAACGTTAATATTTAAAAAATACTTGTCTTGTTACTTTGCACGTCCAAGAAAATATTTCATTGAAAAGCCAATCCTAAATATGTCACCTGTCATCTAAACAATGCGTGTTTGTTCAAATACATAGCATTTTTTGAAATATGAAAATATTTCTAAATGTCCCAGTAATCGGGACGGTCCCAGTAATCGTGAGTTTTGAGGTGTAAACGCCAGAATTAAGTATTTTCCGCATAAAAATACAATCCTAAAATATTTTTAAGCCAGGTTGAACAATGCTTGTTGTGGAAACCAAATTAGTTTTTCTATACAAATAGTGCACATGGGTAAAAAAAATTCATTTGTATTGCCGGTGGCGATGAATCACGAAACGTGGAAAATAGCTTAACATTTTGGTTAGGAAAGGCGTCTCTTTACTTAAGCTTTTACTATGTCAAGAAATTAGTTTATCGGGACGAAAATAATTTTTATGTAATAAAAAATAATTTTTGTTTCATAAAATAAAGTAAAATCTTAATTTAGTACCTTCTCGTTCAAGAAATATCGGTCACGATTATAGGGACATTTCAAAAGCATAGTTGCTCGAGTAATCGTGACCTGTCACGAAGACTAGGACGACTCTGTCAAAATTTTATTTCCATATTTCGTTACAAATAATAATTTAATTAATTTCAAAAAGGTATGAAATGAAATCAGAGAACTGACTTATCACTGTGAGTAGTAATCGTAATATAAATTAGTGCTTAAAACTGAAAAAAGATGATGTAAAATATTTGAATGAGTTTAGAGATTTCATTATCAATTTTTGAGTTTATTATCATTCTTCGGTGAAGTTAATATTTATTGAGTAATTTTTCATTAGATAACATTAATCTATACTGTACTATATAAAGAAAAATGTGTAATAGATATATAATTATTGATAGTTTTAATATTGTGACAACGTAAACAGAAAATAACCTCATTTTTTTGGTCACTGCATTTGATCAAATTTCGTGTGCTACATCTAGTTACTTCAAATGTTAATGATTTT